>CAUYLG010015302.1:0-168518 GCA_963573385.1 Cacajao melanocephalus
GCCCCCTACCCACACACCAAATGCCAAATGAAAATTTTTTTTAGATGAATTCTTGCTCAGTCACCCAGACTGAAGTGCAGCGGCGCGATCTCAGCTCACTGCAACATCTACCTCCCGGGTTCAAGCGATTCTCCTGCCTCAACCTCCCAAGTAGCTGGGATAACAGGCGTGCAGCGCTACACCCGGCTAAATTTTGTATTTTTTGTAGAAATGGGGTTTCACCATGTTGGCCAGGTTGCTCTCGAACTCCTGAGCTCAAGTGATCCACCCGCCTCAGCCTTCCAAAGTCCTGGGATTTACAGATGTGAGCCACCAAGCCTAGCCTCAGCAAGCATTTCTGATAAAGGAGTGCAAATTTGAGCAAAGGAAGCAAACATGGCAGGAATGAAAATAAAGGTGTCTACTGAGTGTTGTCTACATGCCTGGCCCTGTGCTAAGTGTTTATAGGCATTATCTCATTATCCCCATCTCACAGATGTGGAAACAGGCTCGAAAGGGTAATGAAATCTGCCCATAGTTCTACCTCTAAGGGAGGGACACAAACACACGTCTACCTGGCTCCAAAGCGGTTGCCCTTCCTCACTTTCCCAGCCCAAACTGGGGCACAGAGCAACTTAAGAAAGTAAACTGGAGGGAAATGTAACCTGATGCAGGAACATATAAATTACGTTAAGAAGTGCCAGGCCCAGCGTGGTGGCTCACGCCTGTAATCCCAGCACTTTGGAGGCCGAGGCGGGCAGATCACCTGAGGTCGGGAGTTTGAGATCAGCCTGACCAACATGGAGAAACCTCGTGTCTACTAAAAATACAAAATTAGCCGGGCTTGGTGACACATGTCTGTAATCCCAGCTACTCGGGAGGCTGAGGCAGGAGAATCGCTTGAACCTGGGAGGCCGAGGTTGCAGTGAGCCAAGATCACACCATTGCACTCCAGCATGGGCAACATAGTGAAACTCTGTCTCAAAAAGAAAAAAGAAAAAGAAGTGCCAGAAGTCTGAGTAGGCAGCTAAAAGTAACACAGGCCACACCTCAGTCATAATCACAGGAACACAAGAGCTTTATGCCATGAATCTTCCCTGACCACCAAAATGTAGGAATTAAGAATCTGCTTCTCAGGATGATTTTCTTTAATCCTGTGCTTGGTCCACAGGAACGGACACTCCCTCCTGGCCGGCTTGCCCCCCTCCCCCTCCAGGCCGCAGTTTCCGCACTGTTCGTCTCCCCAAGAAGAGCTAGCCCTCCTTCCCTGGCTTACACTGGGTTTCATGGGAGATGGACCCTGAGATGGTGACTGGTGCACAGGAGCCTGATCGGAGGCTGCTGTCAGGAACAATGCCTGTGAGGGAGGAAGGGCTGCAGGATGGGGCAGAGGGAGAAGCTGAACTATCAAGCAGTTGCAACAGAGGCCCCAGCCAACCCCAAGGAAAGTTCTGGGGCTGAGATGGCCCTTCAGAGATGTCCTGAATTGAGGCAAGGGGGTGAGCCCTTGCACAGTCTCCCCCACTTATAAACCAGTCATTGAATGACTTGCCCTCCCCGAAGCTGGCAGGGTGTTCCCTTGGGCAAGGCAGCTCAGCCAGCTCCTATTGGATAAGGGCAATTCCAAGTGGGCAGTGGTCCCTACCCAAACCCTTGAAAGGGGTAGCTATGTGGAGAGCCCTGGCATCCACCATCCTGTCCAACAAAACTCCTGCTCATCCTCCAATTGGTAACTCAAGCCTGACCCATTCTTTCTGAACTCCTAGCCACTCCCTGAGCCCCTAGACTCGCCCCTATTTCCATCCGCAATGATGGCCCTACTTCAGAAATGTCAACCAACTCCTTACCCTCCATCTCTAGACAGTGAGAAATGGAGATCACCTTTACCACCTGTTCCCAGCACAAAGAAGCCACCCCCTAGGTGTTGAGTAGATGGATGTTGCATGGGAGGTGCCAGCAGGCCCACGGAAATGTTCCAGCTTCCACAATTTTCTCTCTATCAGTGCCTCAAAGTGTCTACGTGGCTTCTGCTGATGACATACAAGCACAGAAAAAGCTTGCTCCCACAGCCAACCTGGCAATCTCTCTTGGGCTCAGGCCAAGAAAGTCCTGTCCTTGTTCCCTTCCCTGTCCAGTGTTCTGCTGCAAGTCCACTTCCTAGCTAAGAGGGCCAAGTGCATTTAGAGGCCTCCGTGCCAGGGAAAGCCCAATGCCATTGCCAACCACACTACATCGCCGTTCTTCTGAAGGAAATTACTATTGATCCCACAGCTCTCCTCCCCATGCTGTTTGCCGGGGACAGCCAAGGATTCCCGTGCCAGCTGGGCTCCCACACGGCTCGACTGTTCCTGCACCAGATGGCCAGACCAACACCCTCTGGCTGCCGCACGCTCCCTGGGAGCCGAAGCTCTGACGTCTATCAGCCTGGCTTTCTCTGCACGGGGACGGCGGGGTCAGGGATTACAGGGCCAATCACATTACACTAAAAATCTCTGCACGGAGTAAAGATTTCCAAATCCCAGTGGTTATCGGTGTAACCAACAAGACAGAGAAACTGTTTTCGTAGCCTTAACTTTCACTGCTCTTTTCATGAATATCAGTTGAATGCCTCCCTAGCCTGAGGGATGCAATGCTAAACAAGACAGTCCTTACCCTCAAGCTAGTTACAGTCTACTGGGGTATAGGTTAGGTAACCGTATCATTTATTGTTCAAACTAGGACAGGTTTGAGAAAGTAAAAGGGGTGTTTTTATCGTTAAACCAGGATAGTAGGCATAAACAAGGACACGTTCCAGGCAAACCAGGATGTTTGGACGCCCCAGATAAAAACACAGCATGACCAAAATGGGGGGAATTCAGGTCATGGGGGCATAGCTCTGTTAGGTGGCGCCACAAGGTGGCGCAATTGAAATACTCGTAGCTTTTCTTTGTTTTTGTTTTCTATCTTGAAAACTGATTTTGCTTTCCATTGCCATAGAGCCAATAGAACCCTTCAATGGTGTGCTGGAGCCAAAGGGTACCGGTTTGTAAAATCAGATTACCAAATTTTCAGGAATTTTTGCAAACTGGTTGCTAAGCATAGCCATTAATAAAAATTGAAAGAAGTAAAATAAAAAGTACAATTATAATTAAAATAATTAAAATTTAAAATGGAGTAAATCATATTAAAAACAAACTTAATAAGGCCGGGCGCTGTGGCTCACACCTGTAATCCCAGCACTTTTGGAGGCTGAGGCGAGCAGATCATGAGGTCGGGAGATAGAGACCATCTTGGCTAATGCGGTGAAACCCTGTCCCTACAAAAAAAATAAAAAATTAGCCAGGTGTGGTGGCACGCGCCGGTAATCCCAGCTACTTGGGAGGCTGAGGAGGAGAATTGCTTGACTCTGGGCGGGCAGAGGTTGCAGTGAGCTGAGATTGTGCCATTGCACTCCAGCCTGGGAGACAGAGCAAGACTCCGTCTCAAAAATAAATAAATAAAAACTAAGTTTAAAAACAAAGGTAGTAAATACTGAAAACTCGTACCTTCCTGACTGCTTTGCTACAGTTCATTATTATTTACCCTCATGAGGTTATTTACCCTTTCGTGACTGTGTGGTAGAAATACTATGTAATGGTGTGTCCATGTCTTTTCAACTCCATGGTCAGCACCATCACGTGAGCAGCTTGAGACTGGCTGTGGTGGGAGTATTTGCATCATGGAAATCAGCAGATACTACAAGTCAGGGCTTAGGGGACAGGGAGCCAGTTGTTAAACATTTACTAGCACATCACTGGGCGTTCCAAAATTATAATGTCCATTCCCACCCAAAACAACACAGAAAGTTAGGGGAAGAGGGGGTTATGTTCCTCCCATAACCAAATCTGGACACTGAGGAAGGAGGAGCCCACACACACAGTTCAGTGCTAAGCGACAAGGTGCAGATGGGTGAATCAGGCCACCGCCAGGCTCTAGACTTCTGTGGAAAGCTTACCTCGAGGGATAAATGCCTAATATTTGCATATTCAAATTAATCAGTGGGGAACTCAGGATATCTTGTCTGTGATTGGTGGGATGACTTAGGGACTTCCCATGGATATCTCTTCTGCTGTGAGTCCGGGCCTGGTAGCAATGGATAGCTGACTCGGCAAAGAGGGTTTATTGACAAGAGTTCAGTAAAGGGACTATTTGCAGATTGCAGAAACCACAAAGGATAGGGAAGTACCCTGGGACTGGCAACAGTGGGAAGCTGCCACCACTCCCTGGACTGAAGGGGCCAGGGTTAGGGGCTGTTAGCAAAACCTGGAAAGAGCTGTAGGTGAGGGGTGCTATGAGAAAAGGAACGCAGCCACTGCCAAAAGGACAGCCCAGCTGTGGAAATAAATACTCAACCTCTGACTCCTCCTATCTGCTTCCCATTGGCCAACCCAACCAGAAGCCAGTGACCAAGGCAAACCCAGGGATCCAGTCCACAAAGATCAAGGATCAGCCTCCTGGGCAGAGAAAGTGGGTGGGGTGGCGGGAGAGCAAACAGATCTGCCCAACAAATACGGTGCTGCCCCCACCAGTCTGCTGGCTTGAAGAGGACGCACCAGAGACCACTCACCTCCATAAGGCTGCCCCAGTAGAACAAACCACCTCTAGGCTGGCTGTGGGCCTAGAGGCAGGCAGCCCAGCCAGAGCCTGACAGAGCAATATCAGAGTCAAAAGAGAGCCATCCAAGACCGTCCACTTGACCTAAATGTGATGTGGACAGGGATGTGTCTTAGCTACATCTATGTCCAGAATTAAGCCCCTGCACAAGTGTGGATTTTACCTTGAGGCTAATAAAGCTTAAAGTTCAGGGCCTTGACTCTCATAGTCCCCTTCCAAAGCCCTGGTAGGGTCCTAGCAGTTATCATTTGTATCTCTGCACTGTTTTTCTTCAAGGCAGCCCCAAAATTCATGTAAATTTTCGGACCCCCAGACTTGGATCTGACCCTGCAGCTGCATTAAGAAGAGATTGGGCTGCTACTCTGGTTTCCCCTTCCGGGGGGTAAGTCCATTCGCGGGGTCCAGGCAGGGCAGAAGGGACTGTGCCTTCCCCTAAAAGGGGTTTCGACTCTGCTCTGCTTCTCTGGGAGGAGCACTTCCCAAGCTCCTCCTCCTCTTCACCGTGTTCTGGGAGAGGGTTAATAGGCATGGGGGGAAGAGGCCTCTCGTGGCCAAACACTTCTGGAAAGATTGGCGGCCTCTCCTCTGCCCCCCCACCCTCCAACCTCCGGAAGATTCACAATGTACATTAGCATAGTAAAGGCTCCAGATAAAGAAAACGTTTGGCTTTGTTTACTGTGGGGGTTGCCCATACTTCCTGGAGCTTAAGCTGAAAGCGAAAGGATGAGTAGGAGTCAGATAGAAGAGGGTTTTAGGCTCGAGGGTACAGCACCAGCAAAAGCCTGGAGAACTGGAAGAAGTTGCAGCTAAAAGGAAGAGTTTGAAGTGGTGGAGCCGGGAAGGATGGACTAGAGAAGCCCCCCAAGCGGGCCTTTCATCCTGAGGATGCTGGGCTACAACATGCTCAGAGCTCTGAATCAGAGCTGCCCTGAAGCAGAGGCAGAGCTCCCAGCTCTCTGAAGACTTGGCATGCTGCTGTTTGCATCCTTCCATCTGTAAGCAGTGTTTCGGGCTGGGCAAAAGTTGTCCTCATAGAGTTTCTCCCTCTGCCTCTGCTCGCCCCAGAGCTGGCAGAACCACAGCACCCAGGGGCCCTGGGCTGCTGAGGGCATGAGGACTAAAGGCTGGTTTCCCAGAAACAGGAGGGTTTGTAGATAACCCTGACTCCCTATGACCAAAGGCACCGTTCCGAAACGCCTGCACATGGAGCTGTAGCCTAGTGCTGCCAAGTAAAGTTTGATTCTGGAAAAAACAATTAGCCTACAGGGGTAGCACTAGCTGTTTCCAAAGTTCTACAGCCCAGGCCACCACTGGGTGCTGGCCTCAGTCCCATGAGCCTTCAGCGCTACCAGTGAGAAGTGATAATTCAGATTTATCGTCTTCTAGAAAGGCTGGGGGACACATTCCTCCATGCCACTCTCCCCTAGTTGAGGGCCTGTCCTTTCTCTCCAGTGAATAGTATCTCTGGCCAGAGAGGGACTGGACCAGGCTTTGCTTTCCAGCCTCACATAACCGCCCTCCTGATGTCAAATATGACACATTCTTCAAGCTAATGACCTCTGCCCCCGCCTTAAAAAACAGCCCTCCACTTCATCCATCTTTGGGCTGATGACTGCTTTTTCTCAAGCAGGCGCGGACTCTAGCAGTTCTTTGTTTTCCAGTGATGCTTTTTCTCCTCCTTTCCATCCGATTTGGTGTCGTCTGTGTCTCTGACTGAGCAGGGCTCCCCAGTCTCCTGGCTCACCCGGACCATGCACCTTGGGAAACCAGTCTGCAGAGCCTCTGACTCCACGTGCAGATTTGCAGGGCTGGCATTTGGCTCTCACATTGGCCCTCAGAGTGGCCGTGTGAAAAGAGAGCAGTCTGGCCATGGGACTGACTTCCCAGAGCAGCAGGGCAAGCTGGTGGGTAAGAGCCAGCCTTTTTGCTGCCAAGGGACCTGGGCAGAGGTGGGCCCCAATATATCCAGGACCAACTTGAAGAATAAATACAAGTCATGAGCAGCATTACCGCCGGAGTGTGACAGCTGGCCACCTAGCCCTAGATGGGTACAGGTGAGTATCTAGAGCCTGGAACCTTCTGGAACGGGGTAAAGAAGTAGCTGAGGGCTTCCTAGCTCCACCCTTGACTCTTTACATACTCCTGCGCACACAAGGGTCCCACCTGAAATAGCGGAGGGCATGGGAGTCTGCGTATTAGTCCCTGTAGCAGTTTGAGTCCTCCAGGTAGCGGACACCAAAAGAGAATAAGTGTAAGAGATGTGGCCGAGTGTGGTGGCTCACACCTGTAATCCCAGCACTTTGGGAGGCCAAGGCGTGTGGATCACAAGGTCAGGAGTTCAAGACCAGCCTGGCCAACATAGTGAAACCCCGTCTCTACTAAAAAATGCAAAATAAAAAATAAAAAATTAGCCAGGCATGGTGTCGTGTGCCTGTATTTCCAGCTACTGGGGAAGCTGAGGCAGAATTGCTTGAACCCAGGACAGGGAGGTTGCAGTGAGCCAAGATTGTGCCACTGCACTCCAGCCTGGGCAACAGAGTGAGACTTTGTATTAAAAAATAATTTTTTTTAATTAAAAAAAGATGTATTGGGGGAGATTTCTGAGAAGGATAAAGGGGGAGGGATGGGGGTGGGGGGAGGGGCTTCAGACAAGGAGGCAGGTCTGACCCCTGTGGAAGGAGAGGGGAAGGAAGGAGGGGTGGATAAAGAGAGCCTCAGCCAGCAGCGAAGCCCTGAGAAAGTGTCAGCCAGGCCAACGGGAAGCCCCAGAGCACAGACCGTCCATCAGAGACTTCCCGTGTCAGGCAGGAATGACCCAGCTCTAGTCCCCCTGCTATGCTCTGTCATCGGGTGGGCACAGCCTGGGGAGGGTGGCCTCAGGAAGAATGCCACAGCAGATCCCCAAGGTGCCACAGCCAGAGGCTGGCAGACCACGACACTTGTTCCTGAAACTTTTCCACTGAAGGGAGGTCTGGGCAGTGCCCTCGCATGGCTGCCACTGTCCTTTTGTTTGGAGGCAAGGGGGTATCAGCGAGGGAAACTCTGAACCCTGGTCTCATGACCTCAGTCAAGCTTTTCTCTGTTATAGCTTCTTAGTGTATGGATGAGGGGAACAAACTATATCACATCAGTCCCCATCTGGATGGGGATGCTTGATGTAAGGTCTTTTAGACTGACTGATGGTGCCATGGCCCGCACGTACACCTCTGGAAGGCCTTCCGGAATTAGAAAACCTGAAGTAACTGGAAGACCATGAAAAGCAGAAGAACAATCAACCCCTGCGGCGCCTAACTAACCCGAGACATTCTTCTATTTGTTCCTTATTCCGGCCTCAACTGACAAGGCAATTGGACTTTTTAACTGATCTTGGGCAACCTCATGACTCCAGACCCTACAACCCACTCCCAGTTTGCAAAAACCACCCTAAACTGTAACTTCTGTAACTTTCCACTGCCTACCCCAAACCTACAAAACCAACTCCTATCCCACCACCCTCCACTGACTTTCTTTTCGGACTCAGCCTGCCTGCACCCGGGTGAATAAACAGCCATGTTGCTCACACAAAGCCTGTTTGGGGGGGTCTCTTCATTCAGAGCAAATGTTTTAACACATGACACCCCAATTCTGGTTATTTCAGTCTTTGAGCTCCTAGAAGGTAGACATGGAATCAAAAAAAGATACAGAAGAGTCTCCACCACCAGAGACAGACACATTCCCGTTGGAAAGGGTCCAGAGTCCTTTTCTACTTGCAAGTAATAAGGGATGTGGGTCTGGCCCAAGACCACTGAGCGGTCCAGTCATGGATTCCATTATTCCACAAAGATGTGGTAAGCATCTACTCCGGGCAGATGGCTACTGTGTGCCCAAAGGGACCATGGGTCTCCTGAAGACCAGAAGGGCTTGAGCAGGAAGACCTTGCTGCCCACCTCCCCCACCCAACCTTCCTGATTCTCAAAAGAGAGGGGCAACATTCCAGATCAACCCCCCTTGATCTTAAGGAAGAGAGAAATAGCGTGTGTGCGGTGGGGGGGGGAATCTTAGGACAGAGTATAATCCCAATGACTCCCCCCACACTTCCCCTGCACTATCACCTCACAGGTACGTACACTCACGTGCGCACATGCACACGCACACACGGACACAACCAACATTGGCATCATTAATAACGTATCTTTCAAGAAGCCTGTACAGTTCACAAATATTAAAGCATTATCTCACTGTTTTAATCACAATAAGCGTTTTGGGGTATCCTCGTTCTTTCTAATAACGAAGCTAGGCTCAGAGATCAGACTTCAACAAGGTCAAATGGCTGGTAGCTGGTTCTTAACCTTCGGGGCTGTCTAAGATCCCTTTAAGAACTCTCCCCTGGGACAAATGCAAACCTACCCAGAATTCGGCCCACACTTTCAGAGGTTTGCAGTCCCTGCTTCAGGCCCTTGTACAGTTCCGCCTCCCCACTCCAGTCCGCCGTAGTAGGCCAGACGAAAGTCGGCCCGGTGCGTGTGGCAGAGTTGGACCGCGCAGCCGCAGGATAAAATCCAGAGAGGAGTCCCAGTGACTGCGCAGCAGGATTAAGAAATCTCCCAGATCAGGATGGGCACAGAAGGGGTTAAGGGGGTGGAGGGTTTTGTTTTTCACCTCTGAGGACTCTGTTATGGGTCATTAAGAACACAGAAGGCGAACGAGCATTCCATTCGCTGGGCCTGCCTCTAGCGCACAGTTCTGCTTCGCGACAAGATAAGTCCTGTGCAGGAAGGCAATCCTGGGCCCAGGGAGACAGATGGGAAACCGCCCCAGATAAGGCGGCTGCTCTGAGTGCTGGAGTCACACAGGGCCTTTCTGCTGCAAGAACGGCATTGCCGAGAGTCTGCATTTCTGGCCGGCTAAGGAGGGGGAGGCTCTTCGGGGGCGTCTCCTAACACGTTGGTGTTCCAGGCAGCTCTGCAGGGGAACCCCCCCAGCGGGGGTGCAGCACAGCACCTCCAGGTGGAGGAGAGGCTCCCGGGTTCCTGCAGCTTGGAGAGGGGGGTTCCAGCGGTGTCCCGTCCGCCTCCAGCTAGGCCCGCACATAGCTTTCCCCCACCCTGGCCTCCTGGCACCCCCGCCCCACATTCACCAGCCAGGTGGTACCTGTGCCCGCGCAGGTGAGGAAAAAGGCCTGTGGAAAACAACATTACTGATAAGTAACAGTTCCTTTCAGGTTTAATGACACGTTGCATCCATTCTAAAGCTCTCAAAAAAAAAAAAAAGAAAGAAAAAGAAAAAAAGCCTTCTCGAGGGACGGCGCCTCGCGCCTGTAAATAGGAACGACAGGCCGGGGTGCGCGCGGGGGAGGGCGCACAGCGCAGAGCGGGCGTGTAAATTAACCGGGGGTCGCAGAGTAAATACATTCCACTCGGTATTTATTATGCGGCAGGACCTCCGAGGGGTTCTGCGGCTCCCAGACGTGGCAAATCTTGTCCGAAGCGCCACGGGCTGCGCTGCCGAGGGCGAGGGCTAGTGGACCCGGGGCGGAGGGCGGGGGGCTTCTCCTCCCGCGCCCGGGAGCCCCCAGGCAGCCCCCTTGCAGCAGCGGCAGTGGGGAGGGCTTAGGCGAGGGGAGACGCGGCCCCGGGCGCCGCTTGGGCGACGGGCCGGGCGGGGAGGGCGGCAGGGTGGGAGCGGGGGATGGGAGCGGGCGGCGCGCCCGGCCCCTTAGCATTCCGCCGGCGCGCCCGCCATCGCCGCGTGCGCCCCCGCGCCCCGCTGTAATTACCCCGATTACCAAATGAATCTCGCGCTTTTGTGCTCGCTGGGCGGTGGGTGCGGGGAGGCAGTTCTAATAGTTGTCATTAGGGCCGGGGGAGGCGGGGCGCGGGGGGCTGAGGGTGGGAGCGCGGGGGTGGGGGAGGCCCGCCATTCCCTCGCTGGCTCGCTCGCTCGCAGGCGGTCCCAGGCGGCGCGCAGGCCGCTGCTGGCTGCTGAGTAATGATTTTTTTTCTAATTGGAGGCGAACAGCGGCCCTAATGGATGGAGCCGCTCTCGGCGGGCTCGCTGCGCCCGCCCTTCGATCAATACCGCTCGCTGAGACCGCCGGGCCGCGCTCCCCGGCCCTTTGTGGTCAGAGATGCCTCGGGGGTCCCAATCTCCGCCACCACCACCGGCCCCTCACACTGCCTCCGGCTAGCCCGGGGAGTCTCGCCCCCTTGCCACTCTGTGACACCACCCCCCCACCCCCGCCCGGACACTCCAACCCCAAGCTGCTTCCAGGATCTCAGCGCCGAGGCTCCCCTCTCGGAACACTCCTCCGCCCCTCCCCAAACACCTCCCTCGCGCGTCCCAGCCTTCCCGAGTCCTCCCTCCCTTCTTGTCCTCACACTGCCCAGCTGCCTGGTCCCCGTGGCCTTTCAGCCAGGGTGGGTTGCCAGAGGTGTAGGCGAGGACAGACCCCGGATTGCCCCCCTCACCCCTTCTCCGTGACCGCGTTTCTGCCAAGCGCCCCAGCTGGGGAGGAGAGCCTGGCACAGACGGCAGCCTCCGAGAGTTTACGCCGGCTGGTCCGGGAAGGGTTCACTAAGTCCAATTAAATCCCCAGGTTCTTTCCTTCCTGGGCCCGCTCCAGCTCGGAGTGGCTCCAACTGGGACCCTTAGACTTTCTGAAGGCACAGAACCTGGTGTGCACAGACACGCTCCCTGGGGGCACCAGTCTCCAAGAAGCCCTCTGGAATGTGTAGCTCAGAAACTGGACAGGATGCACAAGTCCTTCTAGGTCAGGGGTCAGATGTGCCCTCTGTTTTGCAGGCCCTTCGTGCACTGCTTGTAACTACCTGGTGACCTGGGGCAAGGACTCAGTGCCTGAGGGACTCTTTTTCTTACACCTTGCAGAAGTTGATCCAGCCCTACAAGCTAGGCGGCTGGGATACAGCATTAAAAGCAATAATCAAACCTTCCCACTCCTCCCTGCAGTTTAGACTTTCCTCCTTCCACCCTGTGGAGAGCGGCTGCTGGGTGCCCCAAGCTGCTCCACCCACCCTCCCTTCATCTGCTCACTTTCTGTTGCTGGGTGTGGTTTCTGAATAACATGTAGCATCACCTAACACAATAAACGCTTGGTGGTTGTTGTTTGTTTGAGACGGAGTTTTGCTCTTGTCACCCAGGCTGGTGTGCAATGGCGGGTTCTCGGCTCACTGCAACCTCCTCCCAGGTTCAAGAGATTCTCCTGCTTCAACCTCCCAAGTAGCTGGGATTCCAGGCATCCACCACCATGCCCTGCTCATTTTTGTGTTTTTAGTAGAGATGGGATTTCACCATGTTGGCCAGGATGGTCTCTAACTCCTGACCTCAGGTGATCGGCCACCTCCACCTCCCAAAGTGCTGGGGTTACAGGCGTGAGCCACTGCGCCCGGCTCACACTTGCTTGTTGGTTTATTGTGATTACTCCCCCACTACCATGTCATCTCCACAAGGACTGGGATTGTTATCCATCTTGTATCCTCAGCACCTAAAACGGAGCTTGGAACGTAATAGGTGCTCAGTAAATACTAGTTGTATGAACAAATTGAAGTAATTTGAACTTGGTGAAACCTCTTTCTCTCCTCTCCTGAGAGAGGATAAGACTTTGGCTTTTCTCTTCTTGGGCTCTGTGGCATATTGTGTTTTCCCAAAAAATGGCCACAGCAATGTTTCTGGTCCCACATGCTATTCCAGTACCGTGCCTCTACCCACTTCGAGAGAAGTCTGTTTCCCCTCCACTTGAACCTGGGTGGGGTTTTGTGACTGCCTCCATGAATAAATGTGCCCAAAGTAATGCTTGAAGACATCCTAGTCTAAGTCATAAAGGATTACCTGGCTTCCTTCTCTCTTTTTCTCTTGGGACTATCACCCTTGCAACACAGCCACCGTGTTGTAAGGAAGCCCAGGCCACATGAAGAGGCCAAGTGTAGGTATTCCAGCCAATAGCCCTAGCTAATGTCCTAGCCATCACCTAGCACCAAACACCAGATAGGTGAAAGAGCAAGCCTTCAAATGATTCCGGCCCCGGCCTTTGAGCCACCCCAGTTGATGCCAAGTGGCATTACCATTCAGGCTACCCAGACACTGAGTGAAGCACAGACAAATTGTCCCTGCTGAAGACAGCCAAGTAGCGGATTCATGAACAAACTAAATGTTGATGAAGTCACTAAGTTTTGGGGTAGTTTGCTACGTAACAGACAGCTGAATCCACCATTCCACTGGCTTCTCTTCAGTCCCCTATTCCCTGGGCATACCACAAACCTCCTTGTCACAGTACACAGAGTGACCCCTCCTCTGAGGCCCTAAGCTCTGTGCTCCATCCATGCAGCCACCTTTTTGAGGATCCTCAGCTCCCCCTTCCCAATGCCACAGCCTGGATAAGCATCAGCCCACTATAAATCCAACAGGCCCTCCTGCCCTCCTCTGGGCTTGCTCCTGGGAAGCCCAGCCCAGCAGGAGGAAATAGTTCAGCCTTGCTAAGCAGTAGCACCACCACCAGTCCTGCAAATCCTGCATCTTCTTGCTCAGCTCTTAATACACAGTTACCTCCCTCAGCTGACCAGCCCCACACCCTACTTCATGGAGACCATGACCTCCCCCACCCCAGCATGTTGCCATCACACGTCTGTTCACAGAATCCAGACTGCCTACTCCCTGGTTCCATATGTCTTTCTGCCCATCTTGAGGCCAATCCCACTCTTGGGCTCTCAGTGCTAGCCGCTCAAACTCTAGGGCAGCACTGCACAATAGATCGTTTTTGCAGTGATGGAACTGTTCCATATCTGTGCCGTACAATGAGTAGCCACTGGCCACCTGTGGCTACTGGGTGCTTAAAATGTGGCCAGTACCACCAAGGAGAGAAATTATTTTATTTTAGTTCATTTAGGTAGCTGAACACTGCTAGTGGCTACTGTATTGTACAGTGCAACTCCAGAGATTAGTCTTGCCCTCTCCCAGGTCCTCAGCTTCACCCTTCCCATCAGCCCTTCACAAGTCCTTCTCTCTCATCTCCTGCTGCCTCCCACTCGACCCCCACCCACCTCACTGCATCTTTCTCTGGTCCTTCACAGCCAAACTCCTTCATGGATTTGTCACCACTGCCTCTTCTCCCGCACCCACACCTTGTCCACACCCTAGGTCTTTGCGAATGTTGTTTTCTTCCTCACCTTCCCAGCCCCTCCCCACATAATGAACTCTGATCACCTTGGAACCTTCAAGGTAAAAAGTTACTTTTTCCAGGAAGCCCTACTGGACACCGCCATCCCAGAAGAGATTGGTAGTCTTTGCCGTGTGTCCCCGTGGTGCCCTAAACGATCTCTGGGACTGCACATGTCAGCTTCTTGCCATTGCCTGTTTAATTAGCAGGCTTCCCTGCAGACTGGTTGTCCCATAAGGGTAGAAGCCAAGCTCCCCTGCCCATCGTCACATCCATGTGCTTCTGCCAGGCACATGATGAGTGGTCAGTAAATATTTGTTGAAGAAATGCCGTAAGGAGGAAACTGTAGCTAAACAAGTAAGTGACAGATGCTTCAGTGGAGGACCTAGTGGGTGGGTGGGAGCACACAGGGGATCTGGGGTTGGTAAAGGCCTCACAAAGAAGATGACATCTCCAGGGGATCTGAAAAGACAAAATGAGTTTACCAGGCAGGCAAGTAGGGAGATTATTCCGGGGAGAAGGATATCATGAGCAGAAACCCAGACATGCAGCGGCAGTGAGCAGGAAGAAATGCAGACTGGGCAGAAGGGGTGAGAGAAGGAGGGCTGTGAGGAACCAGGCTGGGGGCAGAGTCGGGCCCAGAGGAAAGGGGCTTGCCTTGGGGGTGGTGCGTTTTATCTTCCACCTGTTGAAGTTGAACCTGTTCAGCTTTGAGGCTTTTCCTTTACCCGTTTGCATGAGAAGGGAACTCTACAAGGACCCTTGGAAGGGACCACAGTGGTCTCTAACATCCATTGCTCAGATCTCTCTTGCAGACAGAACTTCCCGTAAGAAGTGCCATTTAGTTGACAACCTCCAGCCGTGGGTGCCTTCAGGCTCTGCCTCAGCTTTTAGGCCAAGGTCATGCACTTCCAATGACTGAGTATGGCCAATCCAGGCTAGATCACTTCGCTGGGTGATCTCTACGCTAGAACTCCCCATTGGCCTGGCAGAGACTCTGAGCTGCACTGAGGGGTAAGGCTCTCCCTACCAGCCCCTCCTTCCTTCCCCTCTCCCTTCACAGGAGTCAGACCTGCTTCCTGTCCTGAAGGCCCTCCCCACCTACTCCTGCTCCCTCCTCACTTCATCTTCCATAAGCATTTCCCCCAATAAACCTCTTGCACATCTAATTCCATCTTAGCATTTGCTTCTTGGAGGACCCAACTGCCACAGCACAGAATTACTAACACATGCACTTTCCCCTTACTGAGCCCCCTGTTAAATGCTTGCCATACATTGTCTCACTAACCCTCCCAGCAGTCCCATAAGGTAGGCACTGTTATCTTCACTTGACAGACAAGAACGGGGGCTAGAGAGGACACACAACTTGCACAGGGTCATACCACCAGGACTTAATGGAATTCAAAATCAGGCCTAGGTGTGCCTGACTCCAAAACTCAGCTGCTCAACTCCTGCTCTGTGACCCTTTAGGGGCTGGTTGGGGCAAAGTTGTCCTGGAGACAGTGGCCAAGCAAATAAGGTAGACTGGACCACATCATCTCAAAAGTCCTCCAGGCCTTACTTTTTCCATCTCTGTGGCTTTGGGACATGTAGGCACACACTGGTCCCAGGATTTACCTGTTCCAAAGAACCTGCCTGCCATACTGTGACCATGCAAGCGCTGGATTGAGGGTAAAGAGATCAGGATTCCAGGCCAGGCGCAGTGGCTCACACCTATACTGCCAGCACTTTGTGAGGTCAAGGCAGGTGGATCACGAGTTCAGGAGTTCAAGACCAGCCTGGCCAACATGGTGAAACGCCATCTCAACTAAAAATACAAAAAAAATTAACCAGGCGTGGTGATGTGTGCCTGTAGTCCCAGTTACTCGGGAGGCTGAGGCAGGAGAATTGTTTGAACCTGGGAGGCTGAGGTTGCAGTGAGCCGAAATTGCGCCACTGCACTCCAGCCTGGGTGACAAAGCGAGACTCTGTTTCAAAAAAAGAGAGAGAGAGAGAGAGAGAGAGAGATTCCAGTATGGGGACTTTGGTCAGCACCTGAGTGATCTTAGGCAAATGACGTGGATTCTCCAGGAAGCTTCATTTCTGCAGCTACTGTGATCATCTGATTCCCCTGATGATCTGGTGCCCCTGATGTTTGATGCCCTTCTCTGCCGCAGCCTGGCTTCCTGTCCAAGATGCCCAAGGCAAAAGGTAGTCTTTCTCTGGCTTGCAAAGTGATTTGTGGTCTCGGCTCAAAAGTCTGAAAACTAACGTTTGCAGCCAGGGAGTTGGAATACCTGAGGACTGTTAGGTAAATGGTCCAACCAGACTGCCTCTGGAGAAGATTTCTGGTGGTGAGCAAAGCAGGAGAAAGGAGCCTACTCGAGGTCTGCTGGACTTGTGCCTGGGCCTGCACCTGTTCACGACGAAGGTGGAGTCTCAGCCCCCTTGGGGAGAGGATGCAGTCATTGGCAGTGCCCCTTCAGCTGCACGCTGTGGGATCTAACCAGTGGTATGCTGGTAAATGTTTAACTGGCTCTTTGCGGGGAAAGTCCTAATTTCTAGACTTTGCCAATTTCCATAGAGCAAACCCTCCTACTCTAGTCAATTTCAAGCTTTGGACTTGTCGTGACTGAACACAGAGGTAGGAAGAGCTGTGCACAGTTGACTGGGCTCTTGTGCGCTGGAGCCGGCCCCAACGCACCCCTTACTGGGTCTAGCCCTATGGCTGACTGAGGAACAACTCCTCATGTATGGCCAGAGACTCCTGAGTACAGAGGGCCAGGCAAGGGAGCAGAGGAATCGGAAGGACAGGGCACAGGTTAGGGGCTTCAACTGGCTGGGCTGGGGACCTGGGAAGAACGTGTCACACCAGATGCCACATCACAGCTCAGGGTGTCACTGCACAGTCTGGCCCAGCGTGTGTTCATGTGTTTGCTCTCTCTCTCTCTCTTTTTTTTTTTTTAATGAGCACTTCTGCTGGGCCCTGTCCAACCCATTTTTCATGTATTAACTCATTCACTCACTTTCTACAGACATTCTAGAACTCAGTGCTTACATCCGGCAGATGCTCACTACATTTCTAATTGAGAAGTGTGTGCATGCTTAGATCAGGGCATTTCCCCCCGGAGACAATAGAGATGGAGGTACCCAGAAAGACCAACTGTAAAGACTGAGCCACAGGCTCGGCTGCTCTGGGCTGTGGTAGCGATTACAGCCTGGGAGCCGGAGGAATAGAATCACTCGGGGAAGAAAGACAAGGTCCCTATTGAGTTGGGATGCGAGGTTCACAAACCAAAAGTGTTTATAGGGGCTCCCCTTCTATAGAGACCCCTTGGAGCAGGACTGAGGCCCCTGGAAGCTAAAGGCCATTGCCTGGCTGCCTGTCTACAGGCAACCTTCCCCACACCTGCCCCCCCGCCTAACTCACCCCAGATCCTTTTTCTTTTTTCTTCCTTTCCTTTGTACAAAAAGGGAAGAGCAAGTCCAGCTCAAACCTGTTACTCTCCAGGAATTGCTGAAACTTAAACTGAATGACACCCAAATCCCTTCATGGGCACCTCTGATAACCACCTTGGTGGCCATTTTTCATACCCATGGCTCATTAGGGTTTCTGGGGTCAGGCCAAGAAATTGCCAAAGACAAGACAAGCGGCACCTGCCTGGAAATTCTGCAGAGCCCACTCCCCTCAGAGGCCCTTCCTACAGCGTGAGTGAGGGGGTGAGTTGCGCTGAGCTAGAGCCGTGCCTGACAAGTGACACGCCTGATGAGAGACACGATGACGAGTCCCTGGGGAGACTGTGGAGTCTGGTTCCTGCAGACACTGTCTCCCCTGAGGCAGTCTCCGTGCTTGAGTGCTGAGTGTGTGTGTGTGGTGTGTGTATGTGTGTGTGTGTGTGTGTGTGTGTGCACGCACATCTTGTCTCTCCAAGGAAGATTCTCTGAGCTCCACAGCAAGTTTGACAGAGCCCCCATGAACACTCCTGGGGCCCATGGACATCAAGAACAGGCACGGTAGGCTGGGCATGGTGGCTCATACCTGTAACCCCAGCACTTTGGGAGGCTGAGGCGACCGGATCACTTGAGGTCAGGAGTTCGAGACCAGCCTTGCCAACATGGCAAAACCCCATCTCTACTAAAAATACAAAAATTAGCTGGGCATGGTGGCGGGCATCTGTAATGCCAGCTACTCAGGAGACTGAGACATGTGAATCACTTGAACTCGGGAGGCGAGGGTTGCAGTGAGCCAAGATTGCGCCACTGCACTCCAGCCTGGGCGATAGAGCAAGACTCCGTCTCAAAAAAAAAAAAAAGACAAAAAGAAAGAACAGGCACAGCAAAGCAGCCACAGCCTGCAGAGTTGAGGAGGTCCCTCATGGAGTTGCCCTGTCCTCACCTCCCTGTTCTAAGCGCCTACAGGGATGGATCCCCTTGGGAGCTGCCAAGCCCTCCCTGGTACAGCAAGGGAGGGAAGATCCAGTCTCCAGGTGTGTGATCCACCTGACTCAGCCCAAACCCGGATCATGCCTGGGCCATCAGCCCTGTGCTGGGCACTGGGTCATACAGAAATGAATAAAATAGTCTCTCTTTTCAGAGTGCTTGCAATCTAGGTACTGCAGACTATGGAAGGGTCATATGTTCCAAAGAAGTCAAGGTCACAAGAAAAAATTTTTCCCTATCCCTTCTCTGACATTCCCACTCTGAAAGCTTTCTGAAGGACGTGGGGTGTGATTTTGAAAAATGCTTAGGCTGACAAAAACCCACAGAGGTGGAACAAGAAGGAGGGATGGTTCTGTCTTCCAGCAGGGGCTTGTGGTAAAGTGAAGAGTTCCCTTTGGGGGAAGTGGATGGAATGAATGTGGAAGATGACAAAGAATCAAAGAAGCTCAGGGCAGGACTGTGTATCAAGTATTTGGTCCTCCAGGTTCTCCTCCAGACACCAACAAGCAGCCACCATCTTTTTTTTCATGCCCTGCAGGGAGTGTTACAAGGTTATACGTGATCCCTTTCTTAGATGGATCTGAATGTCTTAGAGTTCCCACCTGCAGTGAGCCAAAAGGTGCTGCTCCCTTCCTATTCTCCCTGTGGCCTGCAAAAACAAGGCTCATTCCTCTTCCACCAATGACTGTTCAAATAATTGAAATGACTGTGTTTTGCTTTTCTACTCCTGCCTAAGGAGCATCACCAAATCTTAATGGTTTAAAACAACAGTGTGAGGCCAGGCTTGGTGGTTCACACCTGTAATCCCAGCACTTTGGGAGGCTGAGGCGGGCGGATCACCTGAGATTGGGAGTTCAAGACCAGCCTGACTGACATGGAGAAACCCCGTCTCCACAAAAAAATTAGCCGGATGTGGTGGCACATGCCTGTAATCCCAGCTACTCGGGAGGCTGAGGCAGGAGAATCAGAACCAGGGAGACAGAGGTTGTGGTGAGCCGAGATCGAGCCACTGCACTCCAGCCTGGGCAACAAGAGCAAAACTCCATCTCAGAAAAAAAAAAAAAGTGTGATTATAGCTCACTGTAGCCTCCAACTCCTGGGCTCAAGCGGTCCTCCTGCCTCAGCCTCCCAATTAGCTGGGACTACAGGCATGAGCCACCACACTCAGCTTAACAACTGACTTTTTTTTTTCTCGTAATTCTACAGGGTCAGTTTGGCTCAGCTGGGTGGTTCTTCCGTTCCACGTGGCAGCTGGAGCCATGCAACTGCAGTCAGCTAGGAGTTTGACAGGGTCTGGGACATCCCAGATAGCCTCATTCACATCTTTGGCAGTTGATGTTAGCTATTGACTGAGTTGCTCTTGTTCTCTCCCCCTCGGCCTCTCTCTTCAGTGGGGTAGTCCTGGCTTTGTATATGGCGGTTCTATTCAAGAGAGCAAAGAAAGTTGCTGCTAGGTCTCTTAAGCCCTAGACTCAGAAGTCACATGGCAACACTTCCATTGCATTCTGTTGGCCAGACCAAGTCACAAGGCCAGCCTGGGCTCAAGGGGAGGGGAAACAGACTCTTGCTTCTTTTTGATGAGGAGAGTGGCAGGCACACACAAGGGTGAGAGAAATTGCTGGCAGCCAGTTTTGCAGACAGTCTGCCAGGAGCTTCCAACAGGTCCAGAGTCCTTTCTTCCAAGCCCTCCCTTCCCTCTGAACCCACTCTGGATTGGGTACACCTCTCTTAGGCTTGCTATAGAGCCTCCTTCAGTGCAGTGAGGGGAATCATTTGAGCCGTACAAAATATTGAGGGCTTTCAGAGGAGACCTGGGGATATGGGTTGAGGCCAGAGAAGGTTCTAATCTCCAAGGCAGCCCCCAAATTGACTAGGGTAGGAGGAGTGGGGGTAAGGAAGAGAGGCCTCCTGATAGAGGATGTTTAGAGCTCCCCCTCGTCCAAAAAGTCCCTAGGGAAGAAAGATTCCTGGCTGGTAAAGACTCCAGAAAACCTGTCACACAGCAGAACAAAGTGTTCTTTAAAAACCCTAAAGACTCTCCATGTCCCAGCTGGTCACTTGGAGCAAACACTGCTGGTTAGGGAACTTGTAGTGCTTAGTTGGCAATTAATCACTTGGAGCTCTGTGACGTCCCTCATATTGTCCTGGGTTGTTATTTAACTCTAGCTGTGTTTACGCTGCCAGGCACTGAGTAAAGCCTCTAAGACAGACTGCAGACCAGCCCAGAACACCCTCTTCCTGGTGAGAGCGTCTCGTCTCTCCTCTCTCTCTCTGATCATTTTATTGTTCTTCTTTATATTCGTCTGTATTTTTCAATTTTTTTCTATAATCACTACATTATTCTTTCATAACAAGAAAAAAAGCTAAGGGCTCCCCTGACAAAGATGTTCATTGCAATATTATTTATATTAACAGAAATTTGAGGACAGAATCAATGTCTGGCAATGAGAACATTGCTAAATAAATTATGATGAATCCATGGGGTGCAAAATTCTGAAGCCATTCAAAGTGAGGCTCTAAAAGAGCATCTAATGATATAGGAAAATGCTCATGGTAGAACATTAGTGAGAAAACAAGTCAGCTTCCAAATTTTTAAAGGGTTTGGTCTAAATTGTGATATATGGTAATATAATAATAAGAGCAAGTATTTCTTTCTTTCTTTCTTCCTTTCTTTTTTTTTTGAGACAGAGTGTTGCTCTGTCGCCCCGGCTGGAGTGCTGTGGCATGATATCAGCTCACTGCAACCTCCACTCTCTAGGCTCAAGTGATTCGCCAGCCTCTTGAGTAGCTGGGACTGTAGGCACATGCCACCACGCCCGGCTGATTTTTTGTGTTTTTAGTAGAGACAGGGTTTCACCATGTTGGCCAGGCTGGTCTTGAACTCCTGACCTCAGGTGATTCACCCACCTTGGCCTCCCAAAGTGCTGGAATTACAGGCATGAACCACCATGCCCAGCTAATTTTTGTATTTTTAGTAGAGACAAGTTTCATAATGTTGGCCAGGCTGGTCTCAAACTCCCGACCTCAAGTGATCTGCCTGCCTCAGCCTCCCAAAGTGCTGGGAGTACAGGAGTGAGCCACCAAGCCCAGCCAAGAACTAGTATTTATTGAGCACGTACGATGTGCTGTCACTTACAGGAATCATCTCATTCAGTCTACACAAAATCTCCATAAGCTACATATAGTCATCCCTCAGTATCCATGGAAGGATTGGCTCCAGGACCTCCCCACCCCTGCCCCTGGGATAACAAAATCCAGGAATGCTCAAGTCTCTGATATAAAATGGTATAGTATTTGCATATAACCTATACACATTCTCTGCTTATAATACCTAGTACAGGTCAGGTACAATAGCTCACACCTGCAATCCCAGCACTTTGGGAGGCCGAGGTGAGCAGATCACCTGAGGTCAGGAGTTTGAGACCAGCCTGGCCAACATGGTAAAACCCCATCTCTACTAAAAATATAAAAATTAGCCAGGCATGGTGGTGTGCACCCATAGTTTCAGCTACTTAGGAGGCTGAGGCAGGAGGATCGCTTGAGTCTGGGAGGTCGAGCCACGATCATGCCACAACACTCCACCTCCTGGGCAACAGAGCAAGAACCTGTCTCAAAAAAAAGCTAATAAATAAATAAAAACAAAATCAAAACAAGAATAAAAGCAAATGGGACCCCTGACCAGCAAAACTTCACCTGCTGGATTTAAGGTTCAAAGCCTTCCCTTTGATTCTCAAACCGGCTTTGTTCTCACTCCCACTGGTCTGATTCTTGGCTCTCCTCCTTGAGAAGCAGAGGGATAAGTCCTCTGATCCATCCTTGGCAGTTTTTCATCAGTATTTGACCAGACTTCGAAGGTCCGAAATGACGGCTGGGAGACAACTGCTTCCCCAGTGCAGAGCCACCCCTCCCTCCCTCCAGACCAAGCACCGCCCTCATTTCGCTGCTCCAGCATCTGGTGTACATGTTGTCTTATCCCCAACTAAACCATCTACTGCTCTTGGCGCAGACCGTGACTTACACACATCCTGCCATCACCCACGTCACCCACGGCACCCGTCGTCTTGACAAAGATAGCAGCCTCCGAAAACACACCTACCCATTGGCTGCTCGACACATGGAAGCCCAGAAACAGCACAGACAGCTCAGGAGCTTACGGTGGGAGGGAGCCTTGTGCCAGACCCAGACATCCTACCTGGGCGGGAAGGAATGGAGGGAATACAGTACGCCTCAGATGCTAGCCACCAGATGGGCCCGTTAGAGGTTGTTGAAAAAGAACAAAAAGGAGTACCAGAAACTCAATTCTAGCAATAGAACCTGGAGATGGGACTTTTACATTAGTCACAGTCAGGAGGTCATCCACAGACTCACAGACATTCAATCCAAGCCCCAATGGGATTCACTTTGTCCCTGTGAATGTCTGTATTTATCTGTCGGTCAACAAATATGTATTGAGCCCAAAGCATCAAGTTACAAGGTATTTGAGTTGGGGTAGAGGCTTGTGAGGGTTGGGGAGAGGTAGTGGGCCCCTCATTTTCCCCACTCACCCTCCCCTCCACCCATCCACCACATGCACACACTCTGGAACTTAGGGACTTAGGAGATTGGTTCTTGTAGATTTCGGTGGCTTTCATGGTTTACAGGCCGTTGGACAGAGTGGTACATGGACCATTGTTCCCTGATTCCTCTCACCTCCTGCATTTGAATTATTCACCCATACTCCTTGGCATTGAACTTGCAGTTTCTTGTACATTTCCCCACCCCTTAACTTTAGGCCTGGACCTGTAACTTGCTTTGATCAATAGGGTGTTAGTAGATGGGTGGCAAGCAGAGGTTTGCAATGTGCTTGCGAGGTTGGCCTAGCCCTCTTATGCTTCTTCTGTGTCATGAGACCAGGGCTCAGCTTGATAGCAGGTCCAAGGAGCTGACTCAGGCTTCTCCCCATGGACTCGCCCCCACCTCTGCCTGGCTCTCCGGCTACTGCAGCAAAGGCACCAGGCTAAGTATTCAAACATCCATGGTTTCATTCAATTTGCTCAACAGTTCTAGGAGGCAGGACCCATTTGACAGATGAAGAAACTAGGACACAGTAAAATCACTCGACCAAGGTCACACAGCCAGAGAACGCCAAGTGAGGATTTGAACTCAGCAGCCGGCTCCAGAACCTTCAAGGCGAGCCTCCTTTGCTCTCTCCTGATTCCTGGGAACCTCATCAATCAGTAGAGTCTGGTCTCCCGAGCCACATCCAGGCCAAGGGGAACATTCCTCACTTGTGGTGACCTGGTAGTCATGTCTTATCTCAACCCCTAGCTGGCAAAGACTCTGGAAGATTCCTGCTCACTACAGCTGCCACCGCACTAACCTGCCTCAGAGGGCCCCATGACACCCTCAGCAGGTACCTGGGATTGACCTTCTGTGGGGCCCCACTCTCTCTCACACTGGAATTTGAGCCCTCAGGCAAAGAATAAGCTGAACATTTTTCCGATCTCCTGCCGGTGCCATGGGCTCCCTCAGTTACAGCCACCATTGGCAGGCCCTAGGCCCTTATCTGCAAACCCCTAGGTTCATCACAAGAGTCTCGGAGCAAGGCTCTCTCAGTCAAGAGAGGCAAACACGATGTCCTGAGCTTAAATTAGAAGGCAAGGTCCTCTGGCCAGGTGCAGTGGCTCACACCTGTAATCCCAGCACTTTGGGAGGCAGAGGCAGGCAGATTGCTTGAGCCCAGGAGTTCAAGACCAGCCTGGGCAACATGGTGAAACCCCATCTCTACAAAAAATACAAAAATTATCCAGGTGCGGTCATAGTCCCAGCTACTAAGGAGGCTGAGGTGGGAGGATCGGTTCAGCCCAGGAGGTCAAGTTTGCAGCGAGCCATGATTGTGCCAGCCTAGGTGACAGAGCAAGACCCTGTCTCAAAAAAAGAAAAAAGATGGTTGGGCACGGTGGCTACACCTGTAATCCCAGCACTTTGAGAGGCTGAGGCAGGTAGATCACCTGAGGTCAGGAGTTTGAGACCAGCCTGGTCAACATGGTAAAACCTCATCTCCACTAATAATACAAAAATTAGCCATGCATTGTGGTGGGCGCCTGTAATCCCAGCTACTTGGGAGGATGAGGCAGGAGAATTGCTTGAACCCAGGAGGCGGAGGTTGCAGTGAGCCAAGATCATACCATTGCACTCCAGGCTGGGCAGCAAGAGCAAGACTCCCTCTCAAAAAAAAAGGAAAGTGAGGTTCCTCTTGTCTATCCACCCCTGAAATGTCCCTATGGTTTTCTGACACACATACATTGATACAGATAATGTATACACATGTGTCATTTTTAGCCTCAAGGTCTTGAAGGGTTGGACAGAGCCGAGGGTGTGGGGACTTATTAGTAGTGTCCATTATGATTAGAAAAGGAGATTGATTTTAGGTAAACACTAACTCACACCAAGTCCAGAGCCTGGTGAAATAGCCCTTCACCTTTCTCACTCAGTCCCTTAAAGTCCATACAGAGCAGATCTCTGTGAGTTAGCACAGGGTTTGGCTCTGAGTAACAAAGACCAGAAATAAAATGGCTTCAATGAGTCAAAAGTGTGTTTCTCACCCAAATTCCCAAGTTAGGTGGTCTGGGGCTGGTGTGGCAGCTGTGCTCCATGAACCATCAAGGACTGTGGCAGGTAGAACTTTCCAGGACTGGCTACAACCGTATCTCCTTTCCCTCACGCTCTTCTGTATCATAAGCTTGATAGCCTACCAATGGAGAAGGGGCGTCTGATTCCCCTCCCGTTGAAGCTAAGCCAGCTTGCGACTGTTTCAGCTAATAGAATTTGGTAAAGTGGTACTGCAAGACTTTTGGGTGGATCATAAAAGGTCACACAGTCTGCACCTTGTTCACTGGAACATTCTTGCTTGGGGCTCGGACATCGCATCTAAGAGATCCAGCTACCTTGAGGTCACTATGCTGTGATGATACCGAGCCACATGGAGAGGCCTTGTATAGGTGCCCTGGTTGACAGTCCTAATCTTTGAGCCATACTAATTCCAGGCTCCAGATGTTCAGGTGAAGCTGTGTTGGATCTTCCAGACCAGCCCTTCAGTCAGGTGAGTACCACTGAGTGACACCAGTTGACACACTAGGAACAAAAGCATTGCCCAGCCAAGCCCTGCCCAGAGTCCTTTCCCACAAAATCTATGAGCACAATAAAATGGTTGGGATTTTTCAGACAGAGGCTCATTCTTTCCCCCAGACTGGAGTGCAGTGGCATGATCTCGGCTCACTGCAACCTCCTCCTCCCACGTTGAAGTGATTCTCATGCCTCAGCCTCCCAAGTAGCTGGGACTACAGGTGTATGCTACCATGCCTAACTAATTTTTGTATTTTTGGTCAAGATGAGGTTTCACCATGTTGACCAGGCTGGTCTCGAACTCCAGGTCTTAAGTGATCTGCCCACCTTGGCTCCCCAAAGTGCTGGGATTACAGGTATGAGCCATCACACCCAGCCTTAAAATGGTTGTTTTAAGCCACCAATTCTGGGGTAGTTTGTTACACACCAAAAGTAACTGGGACAGGAATTTTGGTTCCATGTAGCTCATTGTTCTGCTATAGCTAGGGAGTGACCTAGTCCTCATTATCCAAAATAGTGTCTGGAGCTTCAGCCATTACATCTGCATTCCAGATGGTAGGATATTGGGAGGCATGAAGGAAAAGGGCAAAGGGCATGACACAGCTGTCTTTTAGGGAAGTTTCTGGAGCATGCCTCAGAACATGAAATAAAATTGGCTAGTGTTTACTCATGTAGCCATACCTAGCAATAAGAGAAGCTGGGAAACATTGTCTTTATTCTAGGTGACTGTGTGCTCAACTAAAAATCAGGGGTTCTATTACATAAGAAGATGAAGAAAATAAACACAACAGTCTGCTACAGCATCCCAAAATCCCCTTGCCCTCTCCCTCCTCTCCTAAAGCCCCCTATTTATTTCTACTCTGCCAGTCTAGCCCAGGGTCCTAACATGAATATAAAGGGGTGAATATCTAAAAGACAAATGAGTGTTTCTCTGGCTAATACTTAAGATCCCTCTCAAAGCATAATTTCTGATGTGAATGAAGTCTCTTTCTCTTTTCTTTGAGATGGAGTCTCATCTTGTTGCCCAGGCTGGAGTGCAGTGGCATGATCTTGGCTCACTGCAACCTCTGCCTCCTGGGTTCAAGCAATTCTCCTGCCTCAGCTTCCCAAGCAGCTGGGATTACAGGCAAGTGCCACCACAACAGGCTAATTTTTGTATTTTTAGTAGAGATGGGGTTTCACCGTGTTGGCCAGCCTGGTCTTGAACTCCTGACCTCAGGTGATCCGCCCGCCTCGGTCTCCCAAAGTGCCAGGATTACAGACATGAGTCACCGTGCCCAACCTTATCTCTTCTCTTTCTAAAGGCCTCTTCCCAGCAAGGATGAGGAAAGATGGTAGGGTTCAGGGGCCAGGGGGAATGGGGATCTTGGCCAGCCCCATATATTAATTAACGAAGCAACCGTTACTGTGTCTAGCACTGGCTCATCTAATCCTTGCCCTAAAACATGGCACTACAATTACATTCAGTTAGCAGATGAAAAAAAAAAAAAAGACTCAAAAAACTTAAGTGACTCACCCCAAGTCACACAGCTAGAAGTGGCGAGGACAGCAGGACTGGTGTGGCAGCTGTAACAGTTCACCCCAAGCACAAGGTCAGGTGCCAAGTTCCTGGCAGTGTCTCTTTAAACAGCAAGTCCCAGCATGTTCCTTGTTGCCTGGGTCTGCCTGGGGTCTGCAGCTTCCCCTGTGGAGACACTGCTTGTCTGTCTTCCCTGCACCTGCAAGAATAGGATCGTTAGTGAGCGTGCCTGAGGGAGGCCAGGGTTGTGTTGAACTGTGGCTCCAGGTGAGACCCGTGGACATTGTTCTCTTTCAGTTTGGAACTGGGTCTCACTCCAGAGCTCGGTGCCTGAGCCTCAGCCTCCACTCAGAGACAAGCTCATCAGCTGCGAGACAGTCAGGGAGGGACAGGCAGCCCCCGAAGCTTGTGAACCAGTGAGTGAGCTTAGGTATATAAAGAACCCCAGCAAATGATGAAAAAGTTCTGCAGATGGCTGGTGGTGATGGTAGCACAATGTGAATGCACTGAATACCATTTTAAAATGGTTAAAATGGTAAATGCTGTGTTATGCATATTTTATCACAATAAAGAAACACCCCAAAACTTAGTGGCTTAAAAGAACAATCATTTATCAGCCCACGATTCTGCAGATCTGCAGTTTGGGCTGGGCTGGGTTGGGCAGTTCTTCTGCTGGACTCACCTGTGGCCAGCTGGCAGGTCACCTGGGGACTGATCGGTCTAGGATGGCCTCACACAGCATGTCTGGTGGTTGGTGCTGGTTGCCAGCCGGGTGGCAGTGGTGACTGGGCTACTTACCTCCACCTGCCAAACCCAGGCACATTCACCTGTTGGCAGTTGCAAGGGTCCCAAGAACAGCGTGAGAGGGCAAATCTCAATGCACAAGCACTTTTCAAACCTCTGCTAATCATGGTTGATGGTGTCCCATTGGCCAAAGCAAGTCACTTGGCCAAACCCAGAGTCACTGTGGAAGGGAAATACACCAGGGACTCAATCCAAGGAGGTGTGAGCAAATGGAGTCGATACTGTCAGCCACACAACTTGTCCATGAGTTACTGCTGCAACTACCAAGTCTGGGTGACTACACAGGTGCATTAATTTTCAAAAAGGAAAAGAAAGCTGGTTGCCCAAATCAGCATCTACTTTAGCCGTTGAAGACATCAGATGGCCCCAGGCAGGAGTGCAGTTTTCGAAAATGAAGACCAGAGGAAGGGAACATTCTAGTATGACATTGTCTCTCGGAGATCCAGAACAGAACCCACATCCCCAGCTCTTCTGTGAACTTTGGGAGAGCAAGCAGGGTGTCCTCAGCTCTTCCCCAGCCTGGCTGGTGGAAGTGCCAGCCTCTCCAAGCCACATCCACTTCTTACAGGCAAATTGTGATTCCCAGGCCCCGTCCCATCACCACAGATGTGCTAAAAGCAGGGTTTGAACGAGAGATGGGTGGTGAGAACCAGGCCAAAAAATGAGTGCTTCCACAGTGTACTAGCTTTCCTTTCTGCCCTGTCCCCAGATAGAGCCCCAGAGGAGAATGACTGTTTGCTTTCTTTCCAAAGGGACCACTTAGGGAAGAAGGAGGTGGAGTTGTCCTGCTCCCGTTACTGAGCAAATTGCGAATGTAGGGCCAGCCTCTGCACCCGGCCGGGTGACAAGGAGAGCAGCCATACCCACACAAGAGTCAGACAGTCTGGGTGACCCCATCAATCACCTCTGTGTGACCTCGAGCAAGTTACTTAGCCTCACATGGTCAGTTTCCTCATAGAAGTGCAACAACAAGATTAACCCCTCTTGAAGTGCCATGATGAGGATCCTATGCCCTAACCCTTGCATGAGACAGTCCAGAGCACATAGATGTTTACCAGCCACAGCTTGTCTTTTACAATGGCTCTCTCCCAAGCCACAGGAGAAGGAAGCTTCTATGAGCTAGGCCAGGGTAACAGAGCAACAGGGTCACTTGCAAATCCACATCTGGGCAGCGAATCTCACAGCCCTCCTTTCATCCAAAGGGCTTGATCACAGCAGTGGTGCTCCCAGCCCCCTGATGCAAGAGAGCCTCCCTCTGCCTTCCCCCAAAGCCATCACTAAGTCTCCACCTACCATTGTCTAAGGATGTCCCAACCATCCCTCCAAACCCTACTTCCACTGGCTGTGACAGGTGGCCAGACAGGAAGGAGGTATCACCTTGGGGTGAGAGTGGAGGGCTACAAGCTGCCTTCAGACTGCTACCCTGCTGGCTTCAGGAAACAGGACATGCTGCAGTCCCATCCACCACCTCTCCAGCATGCGGGAGCCGTGCTGCCGAAAGCATTTTGATTTTCCTCTTCCCTGGAGTTATCCTTTCCCCTTCAAGTGCCATCTGAGGGGAACTAGAAACAAGAGAGCATTTTAGAGACTTCTTTTGGTAGCAGCAGTCCTCCAGGAGGAAGCATCCTTAGGAAACCAATGACTCTGAGTCTTTCAACCCTATTCCATGAAGCAGAACCCCAAAAACGTCCCCCGTCTGATTTAATATCCCCTTGGGTTTGCCAGATTCTACCACTCAGCAAGCTCAAGTTCCCAAGTGGACCTGCAGCACACACCTGATTCAGGTACCAGGCCCCCCCACCCCCACCCCGGGGCAGGTTTTGCGTGTTGACTCTCTGAACACTGCCCCTACCTGGTTCCACTGGTTTATTGCAAGTTAATTGATCTCCTACCTCTCCACCCCCACCTCCATCACCCTCGGTTACTTATTTCTATGGACCAGCTAAATAAGGTTTTTTCTTTCGCTCATGAGGTGACAAAAATGTCTCTGCCTTTCGATTTCTTCTTAGACAGGGCTGGAGGGAGGAAAACAAGCAGTGACTCAGAAGTCTGCATGCCACCCTAACACTGGGGGACACTTAGAGGTTCCCTGGATTGGGTTCTGCCCCCGAGTCTGGAAAAGATGATCTGCCACTTTTACCAGTCAAGCTGGGAAGGCTGCAGGCTCCCTGCTGCTCCGGGTGGACTCCCTGCCTCCCCCTGGCTAGGGAAATATGGCCATTGGCAAACTGGGGAGAGAGGTCCATGGGCACAGTGCGGGGGGGGCAGTCAAGGACCCTGATAAATCTGGCTTTAAAGCTCCAAATAGGAGCCTGCCTTCATGGCCTCCTTCCTCCAGGTTTAGAAACCTGGACAAATAGCTCCCCACTTCCCAGGGCCAATGTCCAGATCTGGATGGAGGGGGAGGTGAGAGCAGACTGGGGGGGCAGGGGTGGGGGTGGCCATGCTGTACTGCCACTGCTGCAGCCCCCTGTGTATAAAACTCCCTTTGTATGCAGGTCGCCGGCTGCTCCCCATGCCAGGTGCAGCTGCCAGGATTCTCAATGCGGTTTGAACACAATTTGCCAGTGTTGGTTCAGCTCCGCTGGCTTCCAGTTGGGGGGCCATATGCTGTCTTTAATCTGCCTGTGCGATTCTCACCCATGTCAATAGGAACGGGCGGGTGGGTGGCTCGAATGGCCCAAGAGCTGGGACTAGGGTGGCGCTCTCCCTGCTGCCAGGCAGCCCGGCTCTCCACCCCACCAAGGACCACCAGCGGGTCCTCACAGGAGGCCATGGCAGCGGGCAGCAGGGACAGGCAAGTCCCAGTCACTGGCAGCTGCCCCTGTGTTTGGCTATGGCGCGTGGGAGTCTCTCTGTTCGGCCATCCCCAGAGCCACCATTGGGCCTTCCCCTCGACAAAGATCCCTGCCAAGGAAGTCGGCCAGGGAGGTGCCAGCACTCAGTCCAGACTTCACATTTCCCTCATTCTTTCTTTAATTGGATTTTTGGTCCTGCTGGGCAAAATAAGCTTTCCACTGGCAAAACACTCGCCTCTTCTGAACGCGCGGTGGTGCCCGGCGGCTCTAGGCAGATCGTCGCCTGCCTCCCTCACCAACGCATTCATTCCCTCTCCCCAGGGACACAAGAGAGCTTGGCATGCACACACATGCACACACACACACACACATCCCCTCTGCCAGGTCCAGGCAAACTCAGCCTCCCTCCAAGACTTGATGTTGAGATCTTTGCAAACAATTATTCTTGCTTACCAGGTCACGATCCCACATGGAATGGCCTGGAGTCCAGTGCTGTGGTTGGAGCCGGGGCTGTTGGGCAGGTATCAGGCACTGGCCCAGCCGTTGGCTGCCCTCTCCATGGCTGGGCTGCTCCCTCCCCTTGTAGTAGCCCCTCCTTCCCTGAAGCCCTGAAAGTCCCAATTCTGTAACTCAGACACAGATTAAAGTGCCAAGAAGCAATCTTCTGTCTTTCCTTGACAACCGGACAGGCAAGCTAGGCCTTCGCATGTGTTTGGAGCGGGGTGTGTGGCGAGTAGGGGGAGACTGAGGGAGGAGCAGGCAAGCAAGCTGGAGTCAGACTAAGAATGTCATTCAGAGAAGTGGCCTTTTACTAGCAGCACTCAACATGAGAAATTTAGATACTCTTACATCTTGGACTGAGCATTAGGGAAGAAAGGCAGAGGAGGAGAGTGGAAGAAGAGGGACCAGGAGGGGAGGAGGGGAGAAGAAAGAGAAGGAAGGAGAGGGAGGAAAGAGGGAAAACAGGGTGGAGGGATGAAGAGGAAAAGGGGAAGAAGGAGAGGAAGAAGAGGGGAGGAAGGGCAAGAAACAGACACCCCCAACTCTTACCCTTACTGGAGGTGTGTTTTAAACCCAGGCAGCTGTGAGGACCGGCAGAGCTAGCCCCTAGCCTCTCCTGGGTTTAGCCAGGCACATTAAGGAAATCCTGCATCCCCAGACCCTCCCAGAGCTTTCAGTGGCCAAGGGAGCCCAGCAGTCCTCTATCCATCTCTGGGGTCCCGAATTCCACACCCTGTCCCCACCGACCACCAGCTGGGTCTTCCCATCCAGTGCCTGAGAGTATTACAGAACTCATCCCCAGGCGGTTAAGGTGCCTATTAAAATACACCAAGCTCAGCCCCAACAGCAGGCCAGAAAGCTGCTGATGGTCAAATACATCACAATATTTCAGAGTCCCTGTTAACAAGCACCCATTAAAATTTGACAACCAGGTAGTATCAAAGAAAGCACTCATTCTGAAAAAAAAAACGTGAGAGCTTTCTGCTGCTTCAGCAAGACAAGGCTGGTTTACCTATCCCTTGCATTTTAAGCCCAGGAGCATGAGGTCTTCCTGCCAGGGTGCTGCCTGGTTAATGGAACACTGGGTGTTTATTCGCCAGGCCACATCTGAACCCGGCTTGTTAATGAGCCTGCTGTTGTAGGCTTGCTGTCCATCAGCCTGCCTTTTTTAATCAAAAGATAAAACAGTCGGTTATCAAGGATTAATGACTCTTACAGCATCCATATGAGGCTTGTATTTATCTTTTAAAAGAAAACAGAAGGAAGAAAAATGACCAGATTTTGTTTCAGTAAGCAGTTTAAATCTGCTCTGGTAAGTTGAATTCATTCATTCATTAATTCAGTCATGTGTCTGGGAGAAGCCAGCAGGAACCCCTTCCATCATAAGAACTTCTGACTGTGAAATAAACCCCGAGTAACCAGATTAACTATGAAGTATGTCTCCGTCAGGTTTTAGGCATTAGTTCAAGTGTAGTTTCTGTGCATTTCGGCTTATTGCAGCAAGTTGCCCATTCTGGTATTCCAGGCAGCTCTTCAGGAGGAGAAGGGGTCTCTGTTTCCCCTCTCCAGCTTCAAAATAGAGCTCATGTATGCAATGACAATATTGCTCAGTGTTGACTTAACTGGGAATATCAATATTTTAAATAAATTCCCATATGACTCATATAGTTTTGCATAGCACAGAGTGGATGAATGTCTCTTCACCTCTGAACATGTAGAGGTATATGTGCATGTACTGGCACGTGTGCACACACACACCCATATCACATATACATATATATGACCATGCAGAGCATATGGCCACCAAAAGACTCATTTTAAACAGTTTGAGAACTTCATCTACAACATATATTATAAAATTGAGATCTTTTATTTAGCATCCCTAGATACAGTTTGGCCATAAAACACACATACACACACACACACAAACATACACACACACAATATTGGCCTTGCCCTCACCCAGTTTGGGTGTTTTCTAAGTTGGCTGTCTTCATATGGGCCTCCTTCTTTTTATTCTCCATCCTTTTCTGAAAGTCTATATGCTCTGGGGCATGAGAGCTAGTACTATTGCATGAGGGCTCTTGAAATCACAGCCAAAAATGTCAAGGCGCTCCTTCCCACATCAGCAACAATGGCACCCACTCAGGTTACAATACAGACTATTTTGGAAATGAAATTCTGTTTCTGGTGCTGCAACACATCATTCTTTGGCTTCAAAGAAAGGCAGATACTGATTCTGGAGTAGGCTGGGGATCAAAACCAAATTCAGAAAACCCCAGTGAGGATCGGTCTACTGTGGTTTCACCTCTTTGGGTCTCCTGGCTCCTCCTCACGGGTAACACGGTAATATTAACACCTGGTCTACCACCCCACTGGGGAGCAGGGGAAATAGGATTTAAAGGAAATGCTTCAAGGGGATTATTTCTGGGTGGGGTAACTAACAGTTCAGTTCCCATGGGAAGGATGTCACATGGAGGACTCAAAACTTGTGCTGTTGTGCCGAGATTCGCGTTCTGACTTCTGGGTTAGGCAGAGAGGCTGTTGGGAGTAGGAATGTGGAGAAGAAATCCTGATGGAAGGTTCTAGAAGCTTTGTTCTCACTAATAAAATGGCGAAGCCCCAGAAAAGCTTCTAGCCAATTTCACCAAGAGGGAGTTGGAAATGCAGGTGAGGGGCCATTCAGCCGGCACCACGCCAACCATTCTTTCTCGTGAGCAAACCCCAAAATAGTACAGGGCTTTGCCCACATGATAGCAATTAATTACAGAGGGAAAACTCATCACTTTACATTGGAGAAAGCTGGCAGACATCACCTTAACTCAACAATGAAGGTAAGAAACTGGCATCCCTTTTATGGTATTCTTGCCAAACATTTATAACCTAAGTTGAGTCATGAGGAAAAATCAGGCAAACTCAAATTGGGAGACGACATTTTGCAAAATAACTATAGCTTGTATGCTTTAAAAATGTCAAGGTCAAGACTCAAGTAAAGACTGAAGAACTGGCAGGGCGCAGTGGCTCATGCTTGTAATCCCAGCACTTTGGGAGGCTGAGGCAGGTGGATCACCTGAGGCCGGGAGTTCAAGACCAGCCTGACCAACATGGAGAAACTCTGTCTCTACTAAAAATACAAAAAATTAGCCAGGTGTGGTGGTGCATGACTGGGCTGAGGCAGGAGAATTGCTTGAACCCAAGAGACAGAGGTTGCAGTGAGCCAAGATTGTGCCATTGTACTCCAGCCTGGGCAATAAGAGCAAAACTCCATCTCAAAAAAAAAAAAAAAAGACTGAAGAAAAGTTCCAGATAAAAGGAAATTAAAGAGACAGGACAATGAATTGGATCATGGAAAGAAAACTATTTTTTTCTTTGGTATAAAAGGATAGCAGTGAGACAATTGAAGAAATGTGAATGTCTGTGCATTAGATAATAGCAGTATCACAATGTTAATTTCCTGATCTTGATAATTTCACCATGGTTATGTAAGACAATGTCCTTGTTTCTTAAGAAATGTATATTAAAGTATCAGAGGTAAAGGGTCACTGTGTTTGCAATATACTCTCAATTCAGAAATAGACATATGGGGTTGAGGGGTAGGAGAGAGTGGAATAAAGGTGATTGGTAAAATGTTAACCTTTGGAGAATCTGGGTTAAAGGTATATCAGAATTCTTTTACTGTTTTTGCAACTTTTTTGTGAGTCGGAAATTGTGGGGTTTTTTTAAGCCAGGGATTAATAAATATACAAAGGATTTTGGATTTCTCTTTGGAGCAGCAAGGAAAAAAGGAGCTGGGGAATGGGCTAGAGTCAGACTTGGTGAGTGTGATGACCCGTAAGGGTCAGTAGACAGAATGGCCATGACCCACTGGAGAGGAGACGGAACAGAGCCCAGCCCTGATGCCAATCTCAGCCGAAAGTTGCCCTGGAATTTTTTGCAATATGCACACTGACGTGGCTGGGTAAGTGTTATTTATGTTTCGGTGCCTATCATGGGGCTCAATACTTAGTAGCTAGTGGGTCTGTTTTGTAGCTGAGTGAATGAATGAATAAATGAATGCGTTCCTCCCTCTGCATCACACGCCATGGGGCAGCAGGCTCCACTGGTCCAACCAGAGCTTTAAAAGGAGGTTTGTGCCTCCATTTACTGGCCCCAGTTGGGTGAGAAGGCTTGAGTGGCAGTGGGAGTCAGGACTCCCTGCATTCATCTGAATGCTTGTGCAAGATTCATTATTTAAGTGACAGTGCATCCCCCAAATAAACACGTGTGTCTTTGCAGCTTGCAGCCCAGGAGCTCTATTAAACACACAGCGGCAAAAGGCCCAGGACCGCACTGCTGCATGCAATTTCCAACCGGCTCGCTATTCTTTTGTCCCCGCCTTTTTATTGGTTTTCTCAAAGTGGTTACAATGCTGTTATTGTAAAACCCTCACACCAGAAGAGCGAGAGGCGGCAGTGATGGGGGAACAGAGCAATTTCTGCCAGGAGAGCCTGCAGACCCAGGTGGGGGAGGCTACCTGGCAAAAGTAGGGGGAAATAGAGCCTTTTCTTTGTTCAGGTCCACTTGACCAGCTAGGAAATCCACCAGGAGCCAGGGCAACCCTTGAATTCCCTGTAGGGTAAATGGCCTTGGCATTTGCTGCCCCTCTGCGAATCTCAGCAGCCCTTCCCCTTCCCAGTCTAGCCAGTTTCTGGGTGCACAGCCAGGTCTGGCCCAAGGTAGGGGACAGAAGCCACACTCTTGGGGGCTGTGACTTTGCCAGTGTCGCCATCTCTCATCTGCACGAAGGACTCTTTTTCTCATCCCACTGGGGTATAGGTATGGAGGTATATAATTTACATGCAAAAAAATGTGCAAATTTCAAGTGTACGCCTCGATGACTTTTTATACAGGGCAGCTCAAGAAATAGAGCAGTGCTGTCCAATAGAACTTTCTGCAAGTAGGAAATATTCTCTGTCACATGTGGCTATTGAGCACTTGAAATGTGGCTAGTGAGTCTAAGCAACTGAATTCTTAATCGTATTTCATTTTAATTTAATAGTCACGTGTACCTAGCAGCTACCATATTAGACACAAATATAGAAGATTTCATCATTCCAGAAAGTCATCATTCCAGAAAGTTCCCTTGTGCCCCCTTCAGTCACTTCCCAAGAGGTAACCACTTTTCTGACTTCTATCACCATAGACTAGAGGTTTTCTGCTTGGGCACCATTGACCTTTGGGGTGGGATGAGTCTTTGTTGTAGAGGACCGTCCTGTGCACTATAGGATGTTTTAGCAGCATCCCTGGCCTCTACCTGCCAGATGCCAGTAGCACACGTGCACAAACACACGCCCCAGTTGTGATAACCAGAAACGTCTCCAGACATTGCCAAATGTCCCGCAATGGGGGATGGGGGTTGTGGATTCACCACTGATTGAGAACCCCTACCCTAAATTAGTTTTGCCTGTTCTTAAACATCCTATTAATGGAATCATACATTATGTAATTTGTGGCCAGCTCCTTTTGCCCAACATAATGTCTGAGATTCCTCTATGTTGTTTCGAGTATCTGAAGTTGATTCTTTTTCATTGCTGAGTACTATTCTATTGCCTAGATGTACAGCAGTTTGTTTATTCATTTGTCTGTTGATAAACATTTGGGTTGTTTCCAATTTGGGGCTGTTATGCATAAAGTCACTATGAACATTCATGTACAGATCTTTGAGTGGATGTAGGTTTATATTTCAATGCCCAAGGGTAGAATTGCTGGGTCACAGCTAGGTAGGTATTTAGGTTTGTCAGGAACTCTTCTCTGGAGTGGCCATTTTCCACTCCTACTGGCAATTCATGAGAGTTCCTGCTCCTGAGCACTCTAGCCCCTGTCTTTTTAATTTTAGCCATTCTAATGGATTCTAGGGCAGCCTAACAAAGCCCACAAAGCCATCCACAGGAGCCAGAGTAAAGTGCAGCTATAATAACAAAAGTGTGGCCAAGTGCAGTGTCTCACACCTATAATTCCAACACTTTGAGAGGCCGAGGCGGGAGGATACATTGAGACCAGGAGTTTGTGACCAGCCTGAACAACGTAGTGAGACCCCATCTCTACAAGAAATAACAAAAATTAGACAGGTGTGGTGGCATGCAACTGTAATCTCGGGAGGCCGAGACAGGAGGATTGCCTGAGCCCAGGAGTTTGAGCTGTGATCATGCCACTGCACTCTATCCTGGGTGACAGAGCAAGAGAGAGAGAGAGAGAAAGGAAGGAAGAAAGGAAGGAAGGAAGGAGGGAAGGAAGGAGGGAAGGAAGGAAGGAAGGAGGGAAAGAAAGAGTATACAGTGGAAGGGACCTTGGAAACCCCCGGCCTTTGGCCTTCATGAGCTCTGAGTCCAGGGAGCCGAGTGTGCCCTGGGGCCACTCACAGTGGGCTTTAGGAGAGGTAGGTTGCTTCCCAGCAATGTTCTTTCTGCTCCACAGCTTGTTGGAGGGAAGAGGCCTCAGCATGACCACCTGACAGGGAAAAAGAAGACATAGACAGGGAGACAGAGTTTGCATCACAAATAAGAATGACAGGAAAAGTGTATTCTATGGGAGACCCTCAACCCCTTCCCACACACACAGGCATGCATGCATACACACACACAGACACACATACACACACACACACACACACTCCGCTCCACAAGAGACATGGAACAGCAATTCCCTTCCAAGAGGTGGGATGATGGTGAAGAAGCAGAGGGTGACAAGAAGGGTTACTCAGCTGCCACATGGGGAGTTCAAAATGGTTTGGCTAAGGACTTACCAAGTTTTGGAGGGCATGCCCTGCACATGCTATAAATTAGACACTAGAAGATGAGAAATCCTTCAAGGATATAAATCCCCACCCCTACCTCCATGAAGCTTCTGTTGTAATTTTTGATGGAAAATAAATAGTGCAATTCCGAAGTTGCAAATAATATAATGCCACCAGGACCTGGACACAGAGAGCTGCCTATGTCAGGACTGACAGAGTGTGACAGGTTAATCCAGAGGGGCTTACCAGAGGAAGTCGGGAATCTGAAGGAGAGAAGCGCCCGGAATTAACCATGAGACAGAAGAAGTGTCCCACCATCCTAATAAGGATAGTGTCTTAACATGTTCTTCTGTTTGGTGCTGTATTAGAGGGCCTTGTTAGCTACAGTGTTCTCCTAAATCTTGAGGAAATGTTATTTCCTCCCCCAAAAGACATTAACTTATTTTTAGAATCATAAGGAAACTCCTGGTGATAAAGCAATCTATCTCTGTTACTAAAGTAAGTGTAGGAAGGTCTCTGCCAATGTTATCCCGAAGAGGTCAGGGTTACTGGTAAGAGACAGGGTGTCCTCTGAGGATGACGTCACCTGTTCCATCAATCACTTGGGAAGAAAACGTCTGGAAGCGGGAGGTAGCCCTACTGGTGTTCAGGAGGTGGACCTTAGCCAACCGAGAGAGTGAACATGGATCTAGTTCTTTTGGGCCAGGATATCTTAGGGCTGGAACTTTTTTTTTTTTAGACGCAGTCTTGCTCTGTTGCCCAGGCTGGAGTGCAGTGGTGTGATCTCGGCTCACTGCAACCTCCACCTCCCAGGTTCAAGCAATTCTCCTGCCTCAGCCTCCCCAGTAGCTGGGATTACAGCGTGTGCCACCATGCCCAGCTAATTTTTGTATTTTTTTTACTAGAGACATGGGTTTCATCATGTTGGCCAGACTGGTCTCAAACTCCTGACCTCAAGTAATCCGCCCACCTCGGCCCCCCAAAGTGTTGGGATCACAGGTGTGAGCCTTTAAGGGCACTTACCACTGACAGGGCTCAAAGTTGGCATCTGCTTGAGGAAAAGAGATGTCAGCTAGCCAGGAACTCATAGCGCAGGGACGTCAAACTGAAGATGAGTCAACTCTAAATTGTGAGCCAAATGCTTCAGGTTCGTGTTTCTCTGTTTATTTTCTCTTTGTCCACCTCCGAACTATTTATTAAAATGTGAGCTTCACGAAGGGCAAGGGCTTCATTTCTCCTGTTCACAGCTGTATCAGCAGCTAGAAATGTGCCTGGCACATGGCTCACTAAATATTTGGTGAACGGATGAATAGCAAAGATCTAATTGAATGCTCAGGCCTTGGTTCAGCTGAGCTACTCAATAAATCGGGGAAGGTAACTCCTACAAAACACAGAAGGCCTGATTAGGGTGCAACAGAGAAACTCAAAGCACCTTTGAGGCCACTGTGACAGTCTCAGGGAGACCAGAGTAAGGAGCCCAAGGAAAAGGTGACTTCTCTAAAGTTTCAAGTGCCAGTCGTGTTTTCAGGCTGATATGGTTTGGATGTTTGTCCTCTCCAAATCTCATGTTGAAATGTGATCCCCTTTGTTGGAGGTGGCGCCTGGTGGGAGGTGATTAGATCATGGGAGTAGCCCCAAGTGAATGGTTTAGCGCCATCCGTTAAGTGATAAGTGAGTTCTAGCTCAGTTAGTTCATGCAAGATCTGGTTGTTTAAAAATGTGTGGCTGCCTCCCCTCCCTCTCTCCTGCTCTCACTCTCACCATGTGACACATCGGCTCCCCTTTGTCTTCCACCGTGATTGTAAGCTCCCTGAGCTCCCTGAGGCCCTCATCAGAAGCAGATACCGGCCTCATGCTTCCTGTACAACCTGCAGAACCATCAGCCAATGTAACCTCTTTTCTTTATAAATTCCCCAGTCTCAGGTATTTCTTTATAGTGATGAAAAACAGCCCAATACACAGCCTCTCTGCATTGACCCTACTTCCGTCACCAGCCTCTGGGAGAGGCGAGTCCTGTTCTACTGAACAGTGTCCCTAACATAGCCTCCCTTCCTCGGACAGGGCCCGGAACCTTCCAGGGTTAAACAGAAGCAGGTTTCCAGGATGGAAAAGCTCCAGGCAGACATGAGATGCTAAACCCCCAAACTTTCCTCCTGGAATTCCCCTTCCTCTTGCAGTTTGTACCTTGATACCAAAGGCCACCCCCAGGAGAAAACACCCTTCATGACTAGTCCTTCAAAGGACAGAGTCTTTTTCTTTGTTTCACCTTAGCAGAGTTGAGACAGGCAGACAAAAATGTCTTAGCTTTGTTAAAGAATGAAGGAGGAGCAGAAACATAAGGGGCAGAAAATCACGTTCATTTCCCAAGCCTTCTCTCCAGGAGTGAGGCATGTCTGGACACACAGGGGCACCTTTGATTCCAGACCTGCCTCCCAGAGTCAAATAAAGGAGCTGAAGTGCCAGCCAGTGGCCTCAGCTTTGCCTAAATCCCCCTACTCCAACCTTGGACAAGCCAATGCCATCTTCCTCCAAGAGGCAGACACCATCTCTTTTCCAGGGCCTGTGGAGAGCAGTTCCCCTCTCCTTCTGCCTCAAGGATAGCACATCTCAGCTTCCCTAATCTCTCCCCCTTAGTGTGGGGGTGCAGCTAGTTTGTGGATGATTTGCAGGACAGCAGTGGTTGACAGCCAGCAAATAATAGAGCTCCCTGGGTCTGTGTTATCTAATCCACCTACCTCTGGAGCTTCCCTTAGCAACTCACTCCGGAAGCACCCCTCCCCCAACACCATCTGGAAGTGGTTTCAGAAAAATCTACTCATTATTGTTAAAAAGCAACATGTAGGCTTTTGTAAGAAACAGTTACAACAGCAGCCCTTAGATTGTAAGTTCCTGGAAGGTAGGGATCTTTCCCTTGTTTGCTGCTGTATGACCATTACCTGGCACATAGTACGAACTTCATAAATGACTTTTGAATAAATGCAGAATTAATAAACTCACAATTGGGGTGTTCCAATTATTTCTGCATAACAAATTACTCCAAAACTTAGCAGCTTACAACCGTTTTATTATGCTTGAAGTTTCCATAAGTCAGGAATTTGGATGGGGCAAAGCATCGTGGATCTCCCTCCCTTTGCTCCACAATGTCTGGGGTCTCAGTTGAGAAGACTTGTAAAAAGCTAGGGGCTGGAATCATCCAGAAGCTCCTTCATTGACACATCTGGTACTTAGGCTGAAATGACTTGGAGACTGGGCTCAGCTGGGACTATGGATCTCTGCACCTATGTGTTGCCCCTTCATGTTAATTGGGCCTCCTCTCAGCATGGCCGGCTGAAGGTAGTCAGAGTTCTTACATGGCAGTCACTCAGGGCTCCAGGGCAGAAGCTTTGTGACCTTTTATGACCTAGCCCTGTCATTCTCTTAGTTGAAGCTGTCACCAGCATATACAGATTCAAGGAGAGAAAGACCCCACTTCTCATTGGAAGGAATGTCAGGAAACTCTGAGTTCATGTTTTTGAACCATCCCGAAGGGTGAAAAATTAGGAAGCTCTAATAATACTGCATTCATTCCTTCAATAGAATGTATGTTGAGCATCTACCACATGTTAAGCTCTGGGTTGAGTGATGTGCAGGGATTTAGCAGTGAACAAAATAGACATTGTCTCTGCCCTCATTAAACAAATAGATACACAAACAAATGCATAATTACAGATCATGATGAGTGCTGTTAAGTGGGGTGGGGGGAGTGCCCTGAGAAAGAACAGGGAGGCTTAATTTAGACTGGAAGTGTCTTGCTCCCTTCTAAGCAAAACCTGACACAAGGTTTTGTGTGCAAGCAGTTTCTTTGGGAGGTGATTCCAGGAAGCATCAGTAGGGCAATAAGGACATACAGAGAGCCAGGAGACAGTCAGAGGCTGTATTGATAAATAGGCTCCCACCCATTTGTCCAAATTTGCTGGGGCAAATGGGGCTGGGTCCTGCAGGATACCTCTGGTTGACACTGTGGAATACATCTCAGATCATCCCACCTGAGAGATGAGGAGACTGGAGCATTTACCCACCGAATCCTGACAGTCAGAGTTGGAGGCGTTAGGAAGGGCTGCCCACTCACGCAGCCAAAGAGAGCATTGGGCAAAGAACCTCAAGTGCTGGGAGAAGCAGCTAAGGGAATATGGAAGGACTCTGTCCCAGGGGTCCCTCCGTGAGCAAGTGATCTTCTCAAAGAAGGAGTTCAAGGGTCAAGAACTTAGGATTTCTAGATGGTCCATAGCTTTTTCCGTGTTATATATGGATTTTTAACAATAATGCCAGCACTTAGCACAGTGCCTTAGATAGTAATATGGTTTGGGTTTTCTTCCTTTGTAATGACTGTCCCCACTGATCACCCTGCCCCCACCTGCCCCTCTCCTTTGTGGTATATAGAAAACATTTGCAAAATTGCCCACAAGCAGGGAGGCAGGCAGGCAAGGTGAGGAGAGAGTTTTCCCTTTGTGTGAGGTTAACTGCCAGGTGTGGTGGGCATCACACCCGGCAATTCTGACCTCAGCTGAGCTTAGTGAAGCAGAGAGGCTGGCCTAGCTTAAGCTGTCACTAAACAGTTCCTGGGGGAGATCTTTCATGCCTAGTCAGTTCCCCAGGAGGGGAGTCTGTGTAGGGAAACCTGGTAAGAAGCACCCTTGTTGAGGGATGGTCAGATTAGCCAGACACATGCGCAGTTCTGTGTCAAGGCTGGCTGATGGCTCTCTGGTCCTGGCAACTTGAGTGAGTTCCCAGAGACCCCTCGCAGTTCCTCAGCAAAAGCTTTGCAACACCAGACTCCACAGAATGGCAGGTCTGCGGTGAACTGGGGGCAATGCTATGAAAACACTAATCAGCCACTGCAACTGGAGGAAAAAAATCAGTGAGCAACTGGAAGAAAAAGCATTTTTACAAAGACAATATAATACTCTTTCATTTTCGAATAGCTAAATAGAATTTATGTATAATTTTCAAACAGTGTTTTTCTTAATGACTCTTTGAAAGCCTCCTTTTCCAATTTGACTGTTACCAAATACCAAGTGGATACCATGCCCTGGGTGAAGCATTTTTTGTAAGGTAAAAATCAAAATAATGACTGCCTCTGTAGTGACTTTCAGCGCTTGGCACGGTTCATAGCTGAAGCAGGAACATGGTCCCTAGCCACTTGTTGATATATCTCTTTTTTGTCCACTCTCTTGCCTGTGTATTCTCAGCTGCTCTCCCACCCATCCCCAGGGCTGGCCTGAGCCACTGTCACCCTGAGGACAGCAAAACACTCTGTGGGGGAGGGGCGGGAGAGGGAGAGGAGGGGGAAGAGAGAAAAAGGGAAGGGGAGAAAGGAGAGGGGACAGAAAAGGGCAGGGAAGAGGGGGGAAGAGAAGAGGGGGAGAATGGAGAAGGGGAACAAAATGGAAAGGGGGGAAGAGGAGGGTGGGGAAGGAAAGGAGAAGGGGGAGGGATGGAAAAGTAGGCAGAGGGGAAGGGAAAAGAGGAAAGGAAAGGAGAAGGGGGAAAAGGAGAAGAGGAAGGGTAGGGAGGGGAGAGAATCTTCTGGGATGGAAAAGGCAGGAAGTGAAATTCCTAACCCAGTGATAAATAGAATCCCAGCTGCACCAAGAACAGAGCAGTGGTAAGATCATTCAAACTCTGAATTCCTGACAGTGAAAAATAAACTCATCTTTGCTGGAGAATGGAAATTTAGGGAAGGCGACCTGGTGCGCTCTGGATTCCATAGCCCCTGTCCCTGGTCGAGGGCACAGAAGCATTGGAGGGTTGAGAAAGGGTGACTGGCAGCCTTTTGGCCAAGTTGCTTCAAGTCCAGACAGGCCAAGAAAAGCAGCCAAATGCTGCAGAAGGGAAGGTAGAAGTTGGAAATAAGAAAACAAAAGAGCCAGGTGGCCCATGGTGGAGAGATGCCCAGAGGTGGAGACAGAACCCAGGGATCCCTGGTTCATGGGGTGACCTTGAGGAAAGACCCAGCCAGTCTTAGACAAGGTGATGAAAGGAAGGAAGAAGGTAGCTGAGCTGAAGGGAACAAGTATTTCCCCATCCCCACCCTGGTGGATGGTGAAGCATCTTCAAGGCGCCCTGCCTGGGTGCTGGACAAAAGACTTGGAGGTACTGGAATCTTGGGCCTGTGCCCGGCCCTATCCGTGCCCAGTGTTGGGCACCCCCAGAGGCTAAGCTCAGCCAAAAGCTCCTCAGGCGTCCTCATCCCACTCGTTCATGGGATGGTTCCACCCATATAAAGAGAAAGGCCTGGTTGGTGCCTCTCCTCCTGACTCCAGCCTCCTTCCCGGGTCCCAGTGCCATCCATACAGGGGTGCTGGCTTGGCCCCCACTGGTGAGAGGACAGATAAGCAAAGGGGTGGTGGAGGACACTGTAGATGCTCCACCACACCCACATCCCTTCCAGCCCCTGTCCCACCCCATATAGCTGCGCCTCTCCTAATTCCCACAGCCTGTGCCTGGGACTCTTTGGAGGCCTGTCTGGGGTACCTCACACTCAGAGCCGGAGGTACCCAGGAGTTTCAATCCCCACACTCAGGATAGCCCTTAGCGGGTGCAAGGGAACATGCGGGAGCAACACTCTTGCCTGGAGTCAGAACAGGCTCTGAGGTGTCATTTGCCCATCAGAGCTCCTCCTTTGGGAGGTCATGAGGGTGGGGCTCTCATGAAGGGAGTCAGTGCCCTTATAAAAGTGACCCCAGGCCGGGTGCGGTGGCTCACGCCTGTAATTCCAGCACTTTGGGAGGCCGAGGCAGGCAGATCACAAGGTCAGGAGATCCAAGACCATCCTGGCTAACACGGTGAAATCCCGTCTCTACTAAAAATACAAAAAAAATTAGCCCGGCGTGGTGGTGGGCACCTATAGTCCCAGCTACTCGGGAGGCGGAGGCAGGAGAATCGCTTGAACCTGGGACGTGGAGGTTGTGCTGAGCTGAGATCACGACACTGCACTCCAGCCTGGATGACAGAGCCAGACTCCGTCTCAAAAAAACAAAAAAGCGATCCCAGAGAGCTGTCTCTCCCTGTCTCTGCCATGTGAGAGCACAAGGAAAAGTTGGCAATCTACAGCCCAGAAGACGGCCCTCCCCAAAACCCAACCCTGCTGGTACACTGTTCTCGGCCTCTCAGCCTCCAGAACTGTGAGAAGTAGGTGTCTGTGGTTTATCAGCCCCCACTCCCCCACCTACCCTGGTATATGGTACTCTGTTCTACCATCCCAGATGGACTAAGACCCTGCTGCAGAGGCACTTTGTCTGAAGCTGGCTTCCTCCCCTTCTCGGTCTAGCCTGCCCCATGCCCTTCCGTGTTTCTTGGGAGCACTTCCTTAATAAATCGCTTCCACACAAATCCTCATCTCAGAGGCTGCTTCTGAGAAAAGCGAAGTGATAGGGCCCCTGGGCTGTGCAGTAATAACAGTTGTTACAGACGGCACCTCCTCCAATGCTCAGAACTAGACAGCCTTGTTGGTATCGAGTGCATTGCACAGAGGAGGAAACGGAAGCCCAGAGAGCAGAAGGGACTTGCCCAGGATGGCGGAGCTGGTGAGCAGAGCAGCCTACATTAAACCCAGCTCCAAAGCCAGCCCTGGGTGCTTGATGCCCCACTGAAAAGACATAGGCAGAGCCCTGCAGCTCCTGAAAGGAGCTAACGTCTCCTGAGCCCCACTTCCAGGGGCGATCTGGAGTCAACCAGGTACTTAGATGGACAGATGACCAAGGAGAGACCCCGCAAGCCCCCAGTTTGAGAATGCATTCCTCTGCGCTCACAGGCTTACCTGGAGCCAGTTCCCCAAAGCCCTGCTGGCTTTGTTAAGCTCCCAGAGGCCTTCAGCCAGGAGCGCACTGAGTCTTCAAACCCCTAATCTCCATGGGTTTTTTTAAGACAACCCCCAAAAGGCAGGACTTACTAGGAGTCAGTTCAGAAACTGGCAAAAGCACCCTCTGAATAAATATTCAGGGTTCCATCCGGAGACGCCCACGGTAACTGATGAGTCATCAAATAGCCAGCTGTCACCACAGAGCGCTATATATAGAAGCTGGAGGGATGCCTGGTACCTAAAGCAAGGGGGAGGAGCACACACCTAGTAGGTGGGGCCTCAGCCAGGAGGCAGGCCAGGAGCACCTGGAAACTGCACTTCAGCTCCCCTCACCCCCCCCAACAAAACAGAATCTGGGTCAGCAATTCCCCGGCACAGAATGCCACATGAACTGGAAGCAGGCAGCAACAGGGCCGGACGTGGGCCATGCCAGTGCATTAATGATGATTACTGCTAATGATGGTAATGGGAGAATAATGGCTCAGTGAACTTCCCGCACATCATCTCATCGTCTTCCCATCAGACATACACACAGAGGACAGCCTCATGTTGCTGCCATCTAGACAGCCAAAACAGAGCTTCCAGGTATCAGGCTTGGTTAGGCTGGGCCTGTGCTGTCCAGGACAGTGGCCACTAGCCACATGTGTCTACTATATGCTTGAAATGTGGCCCGTTTCCTGATTTTATGTTGAAATGATAATATTTTGGATCCATCGGGTTGAACAAAATATATTATTAAGTCAATTTTACCTGTTCCTTTCTACCTTTTTAATGTGGCTCCTCGAACACTTCACATTATTAATACATATGTGGCTCACATTTGTGGCTTGCGTTATATTTCTATTGGATAGTGCCGGGTTGCAGGCTGGAGGCCAGAACCTTCAGGAAATCCTGGCTATGCCCTCTCCTGACAAATAACCTGCTTCCTGGTTCAAGGCTGAGAGAGGCCAGGGCTGCTCTCCAGACAATGCCAGTGGCCAGCTGCAGCTCCACGTACCCATCACGGAAGGTACAGGTGACACACAAAAGCCCCTGAGTGTCTGTGAACCCCAAACTTGTCCCTTATATCTTCTGGAAATGCACAGCTTTCCTGGGGAAAGATGATGAATTCTCCCTGACCCTGTCTTCTGCCTTCCCCACTTAACCCCCAAGAGAGCTCCATGCTGTGTGATTGCAAAATGAGGCTGTGAAATAAGACCACTTCACAAATGAATCGGCTCTTTCCCTCACATATGCAAACAGCAGAGAGAGACAAAGGAAAGAAGGGAGATGAGAAACAGAATGAGAAATGCAGACAAGATGGGCAATTCACACCGAGAGAGCAACTGTATCCCAGAGACAGACACACAAATGTCACACACTCTGTCCACTGACACCTAGGGGGAAGGGGAGAACGGTGTCTGTGTGCACGTGCATGCATGCATGCGTGTCGAGCAAGAGAGCACAAGAGGCAGGGCGCAGTGGCTCACACCTGTAATCCCAGCACTTTGGGAAGCCAAAGCAGGCAGATCACCTGAGGTCGGAAGTCTGAGACCAGCCTGGCCAACATGGTGAAACCCTGTCTCTACTAAAAATCAAAAATTAGCTGGGTGTGATGGTGTGTGCCTGTAATCCCAGCTACTCAGGAGGCTAAAACAGGAGAATCTCTTGAACCCAGGAGGCAGAGATTGCAGTGAGCCAAGATCGTGCCACTGCACTCCAGCCTGGGTGACGGAGCGAGACTCTTTCTCCAAAGAAAAAAAAAAGAGCACTAGAGAAAGGTTCTAGAACGAGCAAATTGAACAGAACAGGGAAGTGATTAGTTCAGGAGGCGAAAACAAATGGAGGTTCAGGGAGCTGACAGCCTCCCTTTTGTAGCAAGACCTGTCCTTTCTGTGTCAGTTTAAATTATTCACGTCAGGACAATGGAAAGAATGTAGCAAAATAGAAAATGTGTCGGGGCCAGGTGGGCGCTGGATTCATGTACATTGGAAAGAGAGCCAAGGGAGGAGGAAGGGCTGCCCGCCCTGCACCCGGGAGTGGGCTGGGCTTTGGGTGGCTGCAGTCCCAGCTGCTTTTCCAGTCACTCAGTGCCTACATCAACTCCAGAGTGTTGACAAAGCTGGAGCCAAACTGCACACCCCCAGGGGCAGACCTGGGACATTTGGGGAGCTGTGTGAGTCAGACAAGGCCTGGAGGCACCTACAGACCACAACCCCTCTGGGGCCAGGCTGAGGGCTGCCCTGCTGCCAGTGGTGTCCGCCTGCTCCCAGACTGGCTGACACTTTGTGCCAGTCTCCTTCCTATCCCGAGCTGACCCTTCACTGGCAAGTCCAGGGTCCCCTGGGTGGCCATCAGTTAATCAAATCAAAGCAGTCTTATGTGCTGCCAAGACAGGATGGGGAGAGGTTCTCCCTCCCTTCCTAGGTAATTAGGAAGTGGCCTTCTGGAGGCCTGGACTCACCTTGGTCACCTCACCTGAAGGGGGCTTCTCTCACAGGGATGCAGGATGAATGTGTCAGTCTGCTCAGGCTGCCGCAACAAAAGACCACAGGCTGAGTGGCCTCAGCAACAGATAGTTATGTTCCCATAGTTCTGATGGCTGGAAGTCCAAGATCAAGGTTTGGTTTCCCCTGAGGCCTCTCTCCTTTGCTTGCGCATGGCCGCCTCCTTGCTGTGTCTTCACATGGTCTTTCCTCTATGCATACACCCTGCCGGTGTCTCTCATGTGGCCAAATTTTCTTCTAGGGACACCAGTTGGATTGAATTAACCCCATCCTAATGGCCTCATTTTAACTTAATCACCTCTTTAAAGGCCCTAACTCGGCCAGACGTGGTGTCTCACACCTGCAATCCCAGAATTTTGGGAGGCCGAGGTGGGTGGATCACCTGAGGTCAGGAGTTTGAGACCAGCCTGGCTGACATGGCAAAACCTCGTCTCTACTAAATAGATAAATAAATAAAGCCACATTCTGAGGTCCTGGGAGTTAGGGCTTCAATAGATGAATGGGGTGTGGGGCACAGTTCAACCCATAGCAATGAAGTACCAAGAAAGACAAGACCAGGATCACACCTGGATGGGGAGAACAGTTCAGGGCCATGGCGCTCTCAACGTCTGATAATCCCACTGTCTCTCTGCCTGTGCTTAGGGCCTCCTCCAGGTACGTTTATAGAAACCAGAGGCAATATTTCTGCAGGACAGGGGTTGGGGAGAATGTTGTTCCCATGGCTGATATTTGCCATCTTGTCCAGGAGCAGGAGTGATGTAGCCCCAAGTCCCAGTTCAATGCCTGGCCTAGCAGGGAAACTGATCGGGGCAGAACAGAGATCATTAGGCAAGGCTCAGCATCCTTACTCATTTAGAGTCTGGTGGCCAATGGAAATGACTCCAGAATAAATTTGAGCTTCATTCACAGAGAGTTGAGGCTCTCAGATTTTTTAAAAATAAAGGAAAGAGGCCGGGTGCGGTGGTCCATGCCTGTAATCCTAGCACTTTGGGAGGCAGAGGCGGAGGCACGCGAATCACTTGAGGTCAGCAGTTCAAGACCAGCCTGGTCAACACGGCGAAACTCCATCTCTACTAAAAATACAAAAATTAGCCGGGCATGGTGACGGGAGCCTGTAATCCCAGTTACTCAGGAGGCTGAGGCAGGTGAATCGCTCGAACCCAGGAGAGGTTGCAGTGAGCCAAGATTGTGCCACTACACTCTAGCCTGGACAGCAGGGAGAGACTCCGTCTTGAAGGAAGGAAGGAAGGAAGGAAGGAAGGAAGGAAGGAAGGAGGGAGGGAGGGAGGGAGAAAGAGAGAAAGAGAGAGAAAGAAAGAAAGAAAGAAAGAGGAAAAAAAAGAAGCCAGCTGTGGCGGCTCACACCTGTAATCCTAGCACTTTGGCAGGCAGATCACCTGAGGTCAGGAGTTCGAGACCAGCCTGGCCAACATGACAAAACCCCATCTCTACTAAAAATACATTGGCTGGGAATGGTGGTGGGTGCCTGCAATCCTGGCTACTCAGGAGGCTGAGGCAGGAGAATTGCTTGAACCCGGGAGGCAGAGGTTGTAGTGAGCCAAGATCATGTCACTGTACTCCAGCCTGGGTGACAGAGTGAGACTCTGTCTTAAAAAAAAATAAAATAAAAATAAAATTTTTAAAAATATACAACTTCAGCCCCAGGCATAGTCTGGAGGCAACTGCATGCTACAGAGAAAGAGAGGGAGAGAGAAAGAGAGAGACAGACAGAAACAGACAGAAAAAAAAACTAGCGAAGGGCAGTCAACCCCCAGAAGAGTGAGAGATAATAATAACATGGTAGTTGTGCTTTTTGTCACTACATTTTGGAGTGATTCATTATGCAGCAATAGATAACTGGAACACAGGCCAAAACACAATTGCGTGGGCACATGCACATACACAAGTATACAAAAATCCCCCTTCACAGGACCTGTTTTGAAGCTCCTGGCAGCTGGCCTGGGTGCTGGGGCTCACGCCACAAGCTCTGGGGCCAGCCTGCCAGGATTCACACCCCTTTCCCACCACTTCTTAGCTGACCAGCCTTGGATGGGGAAACTAACACCTCTGCCTCAGTTTCTGCATCTCGGAACTGGAAACCACATCGGAGCCCTTCATCTGGGATGGCTGGGAGGATTGAGTGTGCTAACCCACATCAAATGCACAGGGCCATGCCAGGCACGCAGTCAGTGCCTGATAACTGTTCGGTGGAATGATATGACTCAACATCTGCCTTTCTGCTTCCTAACAGGTGGGCTGAGAAACACGCCATTTCCGGCAGACACGCCGCTGACCATCTTTTTCCATCACACTGAGGTCACCAGCATGGGCTCACACTTATTTGTTTTGTAAAAATGTCAGCAGCTGGGCCAGGTCCCCTCTCCTAGCCCCTGTGGAGAGTCAGCTCCCTCTCCCTCTGCGGGCGCTTGAGTTCTGTCCCTGCCACTGTCATCTCCCGCCTTTGCCTTGCAAACCACGGATTAGCAGAAGACAAAACGCTGGCTAAGGGCTGACCTCAATACCTGCTTTTAAAGCCCCTTGGCCTGACCCAGCCACAGAGCTGTGGGACACAGGATGAGCAGGGAGCAGACAATGACAGTTGGCTGAGCTTGCGACACCCTCATGCCTCTCCTTTTGCGGGGTGGGTAAATGGCACAGCTTTCGTGGCACCCTGGTGCCTCCTACCCACTGAGGACCCACTTCCCAGAGGCAACTCCCACAGCCAGCAGCAGGTGAGATCACAGCAGGGTGCTTGTAGCTTTGCCAAGTCCCCCCGCACTGCCCTGGGCTCCCGCAGGGTACTAGTGGAGCTAGAGGCCAGGTTTTTTCTCTGAAGAAGCAGGGGGTGGACCAGAATAAAGTCATCAGCAGGCCAGTTTTCTGTCTAGTCAAGGCCTGCCTGGCCTCCAGAAAGGTCCCCTCTGCATTTTCCTCTGGGACAATCCCTTGATTCTGCCCCATACTAAATCCCCTGTCATGGACATCCACGCTTCTCTGACTTTGCAGCTTTCTCACTCTGTGGGGAGGGGGGAGATTGCCACCCGTGGGTCCTGTTTCTCAGTCTCTATTTGTGGGAACTGGCTGCCTTACCCAGCAACACAACCCTCCCCTCCCCTCTGACCCTCACACCTCCCTCCAGGTGGCCTCCGCCAGGCCTAAAGCAAGTGCCCGCGCATCTCCTCTGCAGCCTGGTTGGGCTGCAGGATGCACAGGGTTTCAATAAGTTCACCAGCTCTCTTACGCAAAGTAATCCCTGCCCCGATCCCTTGGGTCACCTTGAAAAACCATTCTTAGTCTCTAATGAACCAATTGGTTCTTTGGAAAGGACACCTGGAACTTTCTTTGCAGGAATGAGCCATGTTTGTCAATGGGAGCACTATTCGTATTTGGGCCTGGACAAATCCCCATTGTATGAGACAGTCCCCTCCATTGTTGGATGTTAAGTGTCCTTGGCCCCCTGCCTGCTAAATTCCAGTAGCACCCCCAGTCATTGTGACAACCAAAAATGCACCCCTATTTCCAAATGCCCCCACCCCCAGGTGGAACAGTCCCTGAATAGGGAAGCACCATTCATCTCAGGATAAAATTCTTTCTCCGCCGCAACAATCACCAGGCAGCACCTCCCAGCAGGATCCGTCATGCGCACTTGATCAGCCCAATCTCCCTCATGTTATTCAACCCAGAGTCAACGCCACTGCACAAGTCTGTTCTGTTTCTACACTCACAGGCTCATACTGTGAGCAGTGACTCCAAAGTACACCGAGGAACTCAGTCCCTAAATCTATCCTCTTCATTGTGGATTACGTGTGGGTTGCCCCTGAAAGATAATTCTCAGCAAAGCCTTTACTGAGAAATCATTTGTTCAATTTCACACATCCCCGTCCATCAGCATTTTTTTAAAAAAAATAAAAATAAAAAGTAAAAGAGCAACCACGGTTGGAAGAGTTCCATTGGAGCTGTTTGTTTGTCAAGGTCCATTGAGTCAAAATTCCCAGTTTAACTTTGAATGCTCAACGCTCCTGCCTCTAATGTGAGGTCGGTGTTTGTACCTTAAAAAGGGAGGGAAAATCAAGTCTTAGAAAGAGAAAAGGGAATAAAATAATCCTCCCTCCATAGTGTCTATACTTTTCAACATAACACGGGAGTACAACTACCTTTTTACCAGAACACATCACCAGCCTGGCGTGAAGTGCCCACACATGGATCTGCCAGGAAGGAGGAACATCCGTTCTGACGGGGACATAGCTTTGCACACACCTGCTGACACCTCCGCATGGCTGTGGGGCTAGCCGTAGCAGCTATTGGGTGGTTTTCCTTTTTGGAACAATAGTTCTCAACACCAAGAGCTTCTTGCTGGTGTCGTAAAATCCCAGTTTCACAGTGAAGATCTAATCCTGAAGGTTTTTAGCCTCCCAGAATCCACCTGTGACGATCTGATGGACCCTAAGGCCTCTCTTCACAGAATAAGACAGACACACAAGTGGACACATATGGTATGTCCACATGCATGCACCCCCTCCCACAGAACTTTGCACATAATCAGGAAACCTCCTGAAGCCTGCCCTTGAGCCGTCAATTAAGAACCCACTGCTGGTTCCACACAAGAGGAAATTGAATGTAAAAGCACCTTTGGTGGTACGTACAGATATGATTCAGTTCCAGCCGGGAAGGTAACCAACTCCCAAACTGTTCTTCCTGAAACAAGCCACGAGCCTCTTGTAAAAACGATAGGCCCTGTAGATGGAGATAGTGAGAGAAAGCTTCCGGAGACCACTGTTGCTCCTGAACACTCCAAATTTATGTGGACTGCTAAGGAGAGAGGCCATAAAGCAAAACAACCTGGAAAAACTCAAAAGCCATTGCCCCAAAGTAAAACAATTCATGTCGATGGCAGTTCCTGTAGATAACAGCACCGCATTGTCTTGCACTTGCACAATGCTTTGCCCAGCTCAAACGGCTTCCACCAGCATTATTCAGCAGTCTCACCACTGCTCTGTGAAGCTGGGGCCACTATAATTGCCCCCACGTACAGGTTGCAATGAAGAAAGAGGGCTCAAAGAGTTGAAGGGATGCCTGAAAGTCACGTTGGCTGTTAGCAGTAGAGCTAGGAGGAGAACTTGGGAGTCAGCTGACCCCAAGTCCAATGTTCAAAGGAACTGTGAGGGGTAATACATTGTCACAGGTGATCAACTAACAATGAGTGTAAAAGCCACACTCCGAATTAGTAACCCAGATCTCTAAAGACCTATCCCCAATGCCTCTGCAGCCCAGATGGGTCATGACAGGGACCAGCTCTAAAAGCTCTTTTCTGAAATTGGTGCTTGGGAACCTGGCTTTAAACTTGTGCCACTACTTCCAAATATCTCCCCCTCTCATTCTCCTGTCAGACTGGAGTGAGAGAATGCTGGAGTTAGAAGAGCCACAAAGAAAGGGAGAGTGAAAGGAAGAAAAGACAAGCGAAAATTGTATAAAAGAGAAGAGTCATACTGGTGCAGGTAAGAAAGTAGTGGAATCTGTGACCAGGTGCAGTGGCTCACATCTGTAATTCCAGCACTTCGGGAGGCCAAGGCTGGCAAAGTATCTGAGGTTGGGAGTTCGAGATCAGCCTGGCCAACATGGCAAAACCTTCTCTACTAAAAATATAAAAACTAGCCAGATGTGGTGGCAGGCACCAGTAGTCCCAGACACTTGGGAGGTCGAGGCAGGAGAACTGCTTGAACTCGGGAGGTGGAGGCTGCAGTGAGCTGAGGTCGTACCACTGCACTCCAGCCTGGGCGACAGAGCGAGACTCTGTCTCAAAAAAAAAAAAAAAGTAATGGAATTTGTGAGCAGAAGATAGTGGAAGGAGGAAACACTGACACTAGCAAGACCCAGTCCCAGTTTTTCAAATGTTTAGCCACTGAATAACATAGGTCACTATCCTTCCAGCCTCCTTGCCATCTACCACCCAACCCTAAGCCAGTACCATACATCTTAGGACTTTTTGTTATAGCTGAACCTTACCTCTGGTATTAATAGCTGTACAGGCTAGTTATCTTGAGGTAACAAACAATCCTCCAAATCTCACTCCCCAATTCCCACATTCAGATTGTTCTCTTCATGTTGTCTTTTCCTCTCAAGGGGGCCAGGCCAGGCGTTTCACATAGTGAGGGCAGTAGATAAAGGAACTGCCTTAGTCTGCTCTGGTTTCTATAACAAAATCCGTTAGACTGGGTAATTAGCAAACAACAGAAATTTAGCAGTCACAGTTCTACAGGCTGGGAAGTCCAAGGTCAAGCCACCAGCAGATTTCATGTCTGGTGAGGGTTCTCTGCTTCATAGATAGTGCCTTTACCCTGAGTCCTCACATGGCAGAAGGGACAAACAGGCTCCCTCAAGCCTCTGTTATAAGAGCACTCTTCCCATTTATGGGAGTGGAGCCTTTGTGACCTAATCACCTCCCAAATACCCCACCTCTTAATATCATCACATTGGGGATTCGGTTTCAACACAGGAATTTTGGAGGGGCACCAATGTTCAGACTATAGCAGTAGGCAAGCCTCAACATTCGAGCTTGTCAAATCACGCTTGCCTCGTGCTTTTGCTGATGTTTTTCTTTTTCATGCCGTTGCTGGTATTCCATTGGCCAAAGCAAGTCATGTGGCTAAACTCAACCCATGTATGTGGATATCAGGAGGTATAACTCATTAGGGGCCATATTTGCAACCACCTACCACACACAGGACTGAAAGCCTCTCCCCTCCCACATAATGACTGAAATGTTATCATTTATCTTTCAGACCACTGTCCTCTTTTTGCTTGCTCTTTGAGAAATCAGGCATGGCTTTACTGACTATCCTATGACCCAGCAATTGTATTTCAAGATATACAGCCAAGAGAAACAAGTGTTTGTATGCACCAAAAGCCCTGCACGCAAATGCACGTAGCAGCTTTATTCACAACAGCCTGAAACTGGAAACAACCTAAATGCCCATCAACAGGAGAGCAGGTAAACGAATCACGGTATACTTATACAATAACACACTATACAGCATTGAAAAAGAACTAATTACTGCTATATAAACAACATGGATGAACATCCCAGACAATGTTGAGTAAACGAAGCCAAACACACAAGAATATATGTTGTATGATTCTATTTATTTGAGGTTCAAAAACAGATAAATCAGCCGGGTATGATGGCTCACGCCTATAATCCCAGCACTTTGGGAGGCCAAGATGGAAGGATCACTTGAGCCCAGCAGTTTGAGACCAGTTTGGGCAACATAGTGGGACCATGTCTCTATACAAAATAAAAAATTAGCCAGGCGTGGTGGCACAAGCTTGCAGTCCCAGCTATTCAGGAGAGTGAGGCAGGAGGATGGCTTGAGCCCGGGAGGTCGAGGCTGCAGTGAGCTGTGACTGCACCACCACACCACTGCACTCCAGCCCAGGCAACCCTGTTTCCAAAAAAACAGACAAATCAAGTCTATGTTGTTAGAAGTCAAAATAATGGTTATCTTTGGAGGGATAGAAAGTGGGAAGGGACACAAGGGAGCTTCTGAGGCAGGTGTTAAAAATAGTCTCTATGTTGACCTGGGTGACCGTGGGTCTACACATATGTAAAGAATCATAGACGTGTACACTTAAAATTGATGGACTTTACTGTGCTTATAGCTTAACTGTTTTTCAAGTACAACATTAAAAGTAAGAATGGGATTCAGGTGTGGGCTCGGGGCTGGAGCCCAGGCTTCGGGGTCTGCACGGACTTCAGGGATGTGTCTGGGAGGGCAGGGCCCGGTGCCCAAGATCGGGGATTAATTCCAGGCATCTGTGATTTCCTAGGGATTAACTGAGGCAGAGGGCACATGCTTTTGTGTGCATCTAGATGAGTGCTTCCTAAATCCTGGGAGCTCTGCGCTTTAGTGGAGGCTCCGGTGTTTTAGGAGTTACTTTCTTAAAATCCAAGTTTAGGAAGGTGTTTTTGGAGTTCTCCGGTCTTAAGGGTTAATCCTGTGGAAACTGACTTCTAAGGGCGAATCCAGGAGCCTGTGGTTTTGGTATTTAATTCTGAATCTTTATGTGCTACATAAGGAGTGAATCCTGGGTGGGTGACCTTGGGTCTTGGAGAATGATCCTCGCTGAAAGGTGTTGGGAGTGTGAGGGGGTGATTCTGCTTTAGATGATGAATTCTGCAGGCCCTGGGAGGCCTTCCAGAGCATATAAGCTAAAATAACCCCGGGCTTGGATCTGAGTATGAATTACAGACGGAGCGAGCCTACCAAAAGCAGCCGATCATCTTTCAAAACAAGAAGGTCCTGCTGGGAGAAACTGGCAAGGAGAAGCTCCTGCAGTACTACAAGAACATTAGTCTGGGCTTCAAGACACCCAAAGAGGCTACTGAGGGCACCTACATTGACAAGAAATGCCCCTTCACTGCTAATGTCTCCATTCGAGGACAGATCCTCTCTGGCATGGTGACCAAGATGAAGATGCAGAGGACCACTGTCATCCGCCGAGACTACCTCCATTACATTTGCAAGTACAACGGCTTCAAGAAGCGCCACAAAAATATGTCCGTACACCTGTCCCCTGCTTCAGGGACGAACAGATCGACATCGTCACAGTGGGCGAGTCCAGGCCCCTGAGCAAGATGGTGCACCTCAACGTGCTCAAGGTCAGTAATGCCACTGGCACCAAGAAGCAGTTTCAGAAGTTCTCAAGCTGGACGTCTGCCTACTCCCCACAATGAAATAAAGTTATTTTCTCATTCTCCACCCCAGCCAAAAAAAAGTAAGAATGGGTTTCCTAGTATGGTTCCTCTGGACAGGGTGGCAACCTTGGAAGGGGGCCAAGGTGGAGAGTGGGAGGACCTCAGCCTGGCCTCATCTGGCCTGCCCTGTGCTTTCTCTCAAGCCAGCAGAGAAAAGACCTTGCTCCTTGCTTGGACCCGAAGAGCTCCACAGGCTGTGGTGGTCGGTGCAGTTTACTTCCTTACTGGGGCACAGCGGTGGTGCCCACGCAGGCTCCCCTGTGGGAAGTGCTTTGAAGAGCCTTTGTTCCCAAGAGCTGATCAAGGAAACAAGCTGGTAATGAACAGCAGAAATAATAATACTTGATAATGGGCAGAATCAAAATGGATTTCAATCCCTGCAGCTAATTTGCCAGGAAACTTATTCCTGAGGCAGGCAGCTCTCTCCCCTCATCAGACTGCAGGGTAAACAAGGAAGTGGTAGGACTGGGAAAGGGGGGAGGTGGGAGGAGAGGAGGTGGAGGGAGAGGGGGAGGGGGAAGGGAGCAGCCGGGTCTGAATGGGCTGTTTGGAAATGTGCAGAGACGCTGGGGAGTGTGAGCGGGCAGGGGTTAGGAAGGCTAGGCGCCCCCAAATCTCAAAGATGCTTCTCAGAGGCCCTGCAGCCTCCCCTGACCCCAAGATGACTGCAAAGCCCAGGGTTCCTCCTCCAGATCTCCAGCTCAGCTCCTCCGACTCTTCAACCCTTGTTACATATCCTCCACTGTTACTGCTAACAGTAACCGAGAGCTAAGGGAGGGGGCCTCAAGACCACACAACAATGGAAGGAAACCCCTTGTCAGGGAAGGAAGATTCTAACTGGAGCCCTCAATGCTCCAGAAAGATTATCTTTCCGGTTCCCATCGCAAAGTGGAGCAACCCCCACTACCCATAAGCTCTCACCACCCTTTTCCTCCCCACCCCACCCCAAACAAGCTGATTTGTTTACCTTTTATCATTCCGTTAAAAAATTGGTTTTTAGAGATTCTTCTTCCAGGATGAGGGCAAAAGGCAACCTGGGCTTCCTCTGTTATTTTAAGGCAAGAGATGTCGGCCTGAAGCCTGCTCTGAGATCTTGCAGGGAGGGCGTCAGGGCTTGTTATGTGAGGGTCAAGTCTATTTAAGACCTACTGGCCGGGCGTGGTGGCTCACACCTGTAATCCCAGCACTTTGGGAGGCGGAGGCAGGCAGATCACCTGAGGTCAGGAGTTCGAGACTAGCCTGGCCAACATGGTAAAATCCTGTCTCTATTAAAAATATAAAAACTAGCCAGATGTGGTTGCACAGACCTGAAGTCCCAGCTACTCAGGAGGCTGAGGCAGGAGAATCGCTTGAACCCAGAAAGCGGAGGTTGCAGTGAGCTGAGATCACGCCATTGCACTCCAGCCTTGAAAACAGAGCAAAACTCTGTCTCAAAAAAAAAAAAAAAAGACCTGCTCACAACCAAAGGTCTTCAGATCACCTTGTCTGTGGCCAATAAAAAAATGCTTCCCTTCCCGCCATTCCTTTCCCTGCCTGCCCGCAGTCCCCTTCAACTGTCTCTGGCTTCTCAGGGCTCCTCCCCTCCCCCTCCAAACTTGCTATTTGCCAACACTATCTACCTTCCCCACCCCTATATCCCACTTTTTTATTCAACGTCCCAATCAGGTGTAGGAGAAGCTAAAGCCCGAATGTACATCTCTATCTTTGACCATGAGTCCGTCGAGGCTCAATGCCTGAACCCCAAGGCCGGTGGACAAACACGAGGAGAACTCTTCCGTTTCCACATATAGAGTGCTTGCCTACATTGACAAATGGATCTCTCTCTTTTCAGCTTTAGCAGAGTGGATTCTTCTTCCTAAAGGCTAAGTACTCGCTGAGTTGCAAGTTTTAGAAAATGAGGCCATTGTGGGGCTATTTCTGAGGGAAAGGAAGACCTGCGGTGCCAGCGCCAGCCCCGTCCACCTCCCACAAGAATTGGGCACCATTATTTTTACATCGGGGAAAATTCCATCTCCTATTTCAAGAAAAACAACTGACTCTGGCTTCATCTTCCGCCAAAGCATACACTGTGAGGAGATGGCAAGGGTTTAATTCTTAGAGACAGCTGGAAGCAAGTGACCAACAGGAACTTCAGGATGAAGATGCCTTTTCAGTATCTAAGAGGGCTTTGCTGGTGAAGCCCCTGCAAAGGTGTCAGCTATGGGATAACAGGGGGGAAGGGGGTAGGAGAGACCCCCTCTCCATGACATCCTACTGGGAGCATAGCCAGGCTGGGTGAGGAGCAGAGCCAGCCTCCCAGGAAGGGGCAAAGAAAGATGGGGTTCGTGGTCGCTTTTGAAAACCAGTTTCCCAGGGCTTTGCCTGTAACAAAGTATGTGCTGGGGGCTTAAACAATGGAATTTTATCTTCTCACAGCTCTGGAGGCTGGAAGTCTGAGATCAAGGTGTCAGCAGGGTTGGTTCCTTCTGAGGTCTCTCTCCTTGGCTTGTAGATGGCTGTCTTCCGGCTGTATCTTCACAGTCTTCCCTCTGTGTGTGTCTGTGTCCTAATTTCCTCTTCTTATGAAGACACCAGCCTTGTTGGATTAGGGCTCACCCATATGACCTCGTTTTAACTTAATTACCACTTTAAAGACCCTCATTTCCAAATACTGTCATATTCTGAAGTACTGAGGGTTAGGACTTCAACATATGAATTTTCAGGGTATGCAATTCAGCCCATAGCACCACTACAGGGTTTCTCTTTTGCTTCCACAATTACAACCTATTTAAACTGCAATCAACATAATGCCGGGACTGGGAGAAGCTGCAGGGTTGCCGATCACACATAAAAGGGTCCTTGTCTACCCCAACCCCAGGCTCCTTTCTGCCTAAATTCGCCTCAGCATCCAAGTCTTTTCTCTGCAAGAAGTCCTTCCTGTCCCCTGAACTCACATGGAGCTTTCCCTTTGTGAAATTTCACAAGGAAGGATCGTTCAAGTCGTGTTTTCTGCATCCTGAGTGTAAATCATAAATTCATTTTTTTTTTGAGACAGTGTCTCTCTCTGTCTTCCAGGATGGAGTGTAGTGGCACATTCACACCTTACTGCGAGCGAGCAAGCGAGTGAGAGAGAAAGAGAGAGAACCAGGTGAAAGCCATTTCACTTTTTCCAACCCGGCCTCACAGTCACCACTGCTTCATTCAATTCATTGGAAATATCTGGCCCAGATTCAGAGGAGAATTAGGTTCCACCTGGTTGGGAGGACTATCAAAGTCTAGATATGCTTTTTATTTGTTGTTGTTTGAGACAGGGTCCTGCCCTGTCATCCAGGCTGGACTGCAGTGGTGTGATCATGATTCACTGTATCCTCAGCCTCCTGGACTCAAAAGATCCTCCTACCTCAGCCTCTCTAGTAGCTAGGACCGCAGGCATGTGCCCTCACACCTGGCTAATTTTTTTTTTTTAGAGATGGGGGTCTTGCTAATGTTGCCCAGGCTAGCCTTGAACCCCTGGGCTCAAGCAATCCTCCCACCTTGGACTCCCAAACTGCTGGGATTACAGGTATGAGCCACTGCACCTAGCTGAGACATGGTTTTCAACCATTATAGAAGCTATACTTGGCAGACAACAAGCCTATGTCCCTAACCCTGTACAATGCCAGAGCTTCCTGACACTGCCTAAATCCAGACCTTCTGAACACAAGGGAGAAAGTGAACACTATCTTGGACATATCAATGTCATGTGGGGATTTTTGGTTACTCTCAGCCAAATCTAATCCTAGCTGATACTGAGAGCATGAACTGCCATGTCCTATTCCTGGCACGGAGCAAGTTCTCAAGCCAAAACTCGCTAAATGAGACTGGGTGGGCTGATGGAAGGAGGGAGGGAAGGAAAATGCGGCAGTGAACATACTGGACTGCATATCTCAAATACACCATTCCATCGGTCAATAGATTCACTTGTATTGGTTACGCTGTATCCCGATATTTATTTGTTAAAGTGAAAAAACATGCAAAGAAAACCTTAAGTTAATATATAAGGAAGTAGAAGACAAACAGTAAGTGTCTGTGGATGGAATGGATGAGTGAATGAGCAATTATAGGACTTAAACAGGCAAGGGAAGGTCCCAAAGCAAAGGCTCTCAGATTGGTCAAGGTGCCCAGGCTGGCTCAAGGCCACATTATGAAAAAGCCCTTTGTCCCAGAAGCCCCTTTTTCCTCTCTCATCCTGCTCCACTCTCTCCTTTTCCTTCTCTTCTTCCCTTTTTTTTTTTTTTTTTTAGACAGGGTCTCCCTCTGTCGCCCAGGCTGGAGCACTGTGGCACGATCTGGGCTCACTACAGCCCCTGCCTCCCAGGTTCAAGTGATTCTCCCACCCCAACCCCCAAAGTAGCTGGGATTACAGGCACGCCCCACTATACCTGGCTAATTTTCTGTATTTTTAGTAGAGATGGAGTTTCACCATGTTGGCCAGGCTGGTCTCGAACTCCTGACCTCAGGTGATCCACCCGCCTCGGCCTCCCAAATTGCTGGGATTACAGGCGTGAGCCACCATGCCCAATGGGCTTTTTTTTTTTTTTTTGAGAAAGGGTCTCATTCTGTCACCCAGACTACAGTGCAGCGGAATGATCATGGCTCACTGCAGCCTTCACCTCCTTGGCTCAAGCTATCCTCCCATGTCAGCCTCCTGAGTAGCTGGGACTACAGGTGTGCACCATCATGCCTGGCTAATTTTTTAAATTTTTTATAGAGACAGAGACTCACTTTGTTGCCCAGGCTGGTCTCAAACTCCTGAGCTCAAGTGATCCTCCCACCTTGGCCTCCCAAAGTGCTGGGATTACAGGCATGAGCCACTGCATCCAGCCGAATTCAAGTTTTATTTATTTATTTATTTATTTATTTATTTATTTATTATTTTTGAGACAGGGTCTCACTCTGTCACCCAGGTTGGAGTGCAGTGGCATGACCATGGCTCACTGCAGCCTCAACCTCCACAGCTGAAGTGATCCTCCCCGCTCAGCCTCCTGAGTAGCTGGGACCACTGGTACTCAACACCATGCCCAGCTAATTTTTGTATTTTTCCTAGAGATGGGGTTTTGCCACATTGCCCGGGCTGGTCTCAAACTCCTGGGTTCAAGCCATCTACCCTCCTAAGCCTTCCAAAATGCTGGGATTACAGGCATAAGCCCCAAATTCAAGTATTTAAGGTGTTTAAGCCACATCTTTTCCACTCTGTCTCCAGACACCTCTGTTGTGACACACTGTATTTCTCAATCATGGCCACACTAATATTTGTGGTCCCGGATGTTCTTCCAGGTTCTCCTTACTCCCGTCAAGAGGTGGTGTCTTTTTCCTCTCCCGTTGAACCTGAGTGGGTTAGTGATTCTTCCAATTAATAGAATATGGTGGAAGTGATGCTATGTGGTTTGTGATGCTGAGTCACAGCATGCAAACAGCTTCTGCTTGGTGCCCTCCTCTCTTTTGGGACACTGACCTTTGGAACCTAGTCACCATGCTGTAAGAAAGCCCAAGGCACACAGAGGGGTTGTGTGTAAATATGTGACCAACAGCCCCAGCTAAGGGCTTTGAGGACAGCCACCATCAACTGGCAGACCTCTGAGTGAGCACGTCTCCTTTCCAGGATGTGCGTGCTGCCTGACAAGGAAACCCTCTCCCAGTGTCTGCAGTAGCAGAGAAGCCCTGAGGCAGAGAACGAAAGGCACAGATGACTGGGACTCACTTCGGATGAGATGCTGTCAGTGTGAGGTGAGTCAAAGCCCTCATGGAACAGTGCACCATGGCCACAGCTGGAAGCAGCAAAGGTGAGGCCTCAAGGAAGTAAGTCAAGGCACCACAGGCAAATGATCCAGCAACTTCTTTAACCCCCTTTGTCTCAGTTTCCTCATATGAAAAATGGAAATCCTAACAGGACAGTTGTGAGGATTGAGCATGATAACCCATGCAAAGTGCCAAACAATGAAAGTGCTCAATACATATTAGTCTACTAAGAGAAAGGGGCCAGGGCCGGTGGCTCACACCTGTAATCCCGGCACTTTGGGAGGCCAAGGCGGGCAGATCACCTGAGGTCAGGAGTTCGAGACCAGCCTAGCCAACATGGTGAAACCCCTTCTCTACTAAAAATACAAAAATTAGCCGGGCACAGTGGCTCACACCTGTGAAGTGGCTGTGGCTAAATGCAGGGCCTTAGCAGCGATTGCAAGGGTGGCTCAGGTCCTCACACCTCAGCATAGTAGATAGAGCAGCCAAGGGCACCCAAGCCACCATGGCACTAAAGGGCACCCACCTAGGGCGTGTAGCGGAGTAACATCAGGTTCCATGTTCATGTCCAAGAGAGACAAGCACACCTCGTCCAAGCCCAGTCAGCCCAGTGGGGAGGGCCAGGATGCAGAGAGCAGCGTGCGGACACATGTTCCTTGCTCAATACCAGGACAGCGTAGGACCAGCCTCTCCTCCACCCCGCTCCCCACTCCCGGGGCTGCAGCTCACGCCTGGGAAGAATGAGTGAGGGATAATCCTGAAGAGACAGCATTTGCCTAAAAGTGACCATGATTTAAACCAGAAGTGACTGTTACCTTGACTTGCAAGTTTAAGTTGTCGACCATCAGCAGAAATGGGGGCTCAAGAGCCCAGTTAAGGCTGTAGTTGGGGAGAAATAAAGAAAAGCTGCATCTTAGCACACCTGAGTGTCAGGAGAGTGGAACTTAAACCTGCTACACAAGAGCTTTACTCAAAGCTTGGGAATAACAGGAGGAAATTAAGCCAGAGCGGAGCTTACACATAAATAATCCAGTTGACAAGCTGCGACTTGCTCTCCAGGGGCTCCGTCCCTGCAGAAGGCACACGTATGGGAGGGGGCAGGCAGAGGGAGGAGGAGGGGAGGAGGTCAGGAGTCTGTCCAAAGGAAGACAAAATGTGTGACTCTCCTTTTTGGATCCTGCTGCCTCTCTCAACAACTCTTAATTACTAGCAATCAGCTCTTAATTACCTACAACAAGAGAGACCAGGGAAAACACAGATAAATGAAATCCACAGATAATCCCCCAACCCCAATTTGGTCGATAACATCATCCAGCTTCCCCAAGTAACCTCTTGCCAGGACTCCTGATCTCCTGACAGGTTGCAGATCAGAAGGATCCCCAGTTCACCGTCTTTCCTTGCCCTGGCCCATGCCTGCCTTCTGTTGATGCAGAGAGAGAAGTGGGTGGACCCTAAATAATTCCCAACTGGATATTCTTTCCTCCCGTCCGTGGGATGCGGCTGCCAGGGCCCCTGGCCAGGTGCCAGGCTCCAAGCCTCCTGGCACTGGACTGTTTTCACTGTCTGTTTGCCCAACAAACAGGAATGCTGGCTGAGAATTAAAGCCACCTTGGAGGACAGGAAGAGAGGACAACAGGTTTCAGTGCGAGGGACTGTGAAGGCACACTCTGCGGGGGGCTGCTGTGGGCCACCACATGTCCCACAGACCCAGGGGTCTCTCTGTCCACACCTAAGTCAGGATGGCTGCCTAGAGGCAGAGGACAGAACCAAGACAAGTTAAAACCGAGAGTGAGAGCAGGGATGGAGGAAAGACGGCCCAGTCTGGAGGCTCCCGGTTCCTGGTTCCTGACTTTTTTAGTCAGGCAATCAGGAATTCTTTTTCTTTCTTTTAGAGACATGATCTTGCTCTGTTGCCTAGGCTGGAGTGCAGTGGCACAATCATAGCTCACTGCAGCCTCGAACTCCTGGACTCAAGCGATTCTCCCACCTCAGCCTCCTGGTAGCTGGGACTACAGGTGTGCACAGTTACACCTGGCTAATTTTTTTATTTTTTGTAGAGACAGGGTCTCACTTCATTGCCCAGGCTGGTCTCAAACTCCTGGGCTTAAGCGATCCTCCCACCTTGGCCTCCCTCCCAAAGTACTGGGATTACAGGCTTGCGGTCAGGGATTCTTAAATGCTCCCTGTCTGAGCAGGCAGGCAGGGTATATGCCTCAGGTCTCATGCCTGGGCTGACAGAATCCTGGACAAACTGCCTGTCCTGCTTAAAAAGAATGTCCTGGGGTCATTGCCTGGAGAAAAATGTCCAAGACTGACCCAGCAGCACAGCAAATGGACCAGTATCAGTTAAAAAGAAAAAAAAAAAGGAGCAAAGGGAATCCATAGAATCCCCACCCCTCCCTTTCCCAGTCCTTCACCCCACCCACCCCACCCAACCCCAGCAATGGCCAAGGCAGCTAGGGGCTGGTGGCCTCTTGAGTTCAGAGAAGTAGCCACAGTTGACCATGAACCTGAACATCACTCTCCCTTTTCTGATTTTTCTTTTTTCCTACTGTCCAGTGAACACGGTGTACAAGCCAATCCTCATTCCCGCAGGCCTCGTTAATGAACCTGCAGCAGCAAATGTGCCTTGTTATTGCTGGAAACGTGGAAGCAGCACGTTCCCCACCAACGTGCAAACACCACACAGGAAGCGCCTTCTCCCCTCCCCCTCCTCCTCTCCAGTCGGCCCCACCTTTCCCAGAAGCTTCAAGTGCCTGAGTCCTGCTAAGCAGCCTGTCCAAGGCGTGTCCCCACTCTTACCCATCGCCCACCTAGATTTCTCTGGAGTTGAGTCAGCCAGGAGGCGGCAAAGGCGGAGGTCCCAGAGAGAAGGTTGCCTACTGCAAATCGGAGGCTAGACAGTGCATTGAATGGAAGCCCACCGGGCACAGGGTGAGGCTAAGAAATGCTACAAGTTAGGGGCTACAGTGGCGGGGAGGGGGCGCAGGGATGCTGCTGTGGCCTCACCTCTTCACCACACCCCTCTCAACCTTAACTGGGTCACAGTCCCTTCCGCACTCTCAATGGGCATTACTGCACAGGTTTTAGGCTTTTCGGCCTTTCCTTACCCCATATGATGACCATTTGAATAAGGGAGAAGCCATAAGGTAGAGACAGGGAAACACCCAGGCCCCAGGAACAAAGCAGTTTCCTACAATCCAAAGCCACCATGATTCCCGGGCGTCATTATGCATCTCTTCTGTGACCTGGTGACCTGGGACTCCAGATAGCCCGTGACACAGCAGATGAGATGTGCCAGCAGCCTTTCTCGCCAAACTGGTATGAAATCAAATGATGCAGGGAAGTTTTTAGAAGGGAAAAGAAGAAAGAGTGCGAAAGACAACATTTGATTTCCCCCACTGAGGAGGCTGACAGCACTCTCTGCCAAACGAAAATTGCCTGCCTTTCTCAAAGCCAGCATTCTGGAGCTGTTTTCTGATTATTTCAATCAGCCAAATAACGTGGAGGTTTGAGACAGCTGCTTTTGCGGTTTGGAGGGTCTGGCTTTTCTGCTGGCTCCTGCAGAAGCATAATTGTTGCTCCCCGAAGTTCACGTGCAGCTAGGGAAAAAGAGTTTGAATGGATTTTTCAACCCCAAAATATAGGCATCCTGGAATGTGTTGCAACGTCAAGCAGTCTTTTAGAGCTGACTGGCTGGATTGGAGGCCCCGCTGCCGTGTCTAGTTCAGTGTTCTGCATTCTCAGCCGGTTTCCTTGCTGATAATAGGAACTGGCTAAATGTGGGTTCTGTTCGTTCCCGTGTGTAGTCCCCAGGCCTCAGAGCCTAGTGGGTTGTGCTGTCTGGCTGCCTGGAGTCTGGGAATGATGGCCCCCTTCGTGGCTTGTTTCTTCATGCCAGGTTTATGCAGAATGATCACCAGACATGCCCTAAACCTCTACAAGAGTACAGAAAGAACAAAGTACATGCTGCCCACCACATGCCATGGAGCCCAGAGAAAAGGGCACAGTTCATTTTAAGGGGCAATGCTGAACTCAAGGTGGCTTTAAAGGTAGCCAAGGTTAGAATAAGATTTCTGTTGGGCAAAAAAAAAAAAAAAAAATCAGAATATCGGTGGGATGCTGTGGCTCACACCTGTAATCCCAGCATTTTGGGAGGCCAGGGTGGGCGGATCCCTGAAGGTCAGGAGTTGGAGATCAGCCTGGCCAACATGGTAAAACCCCCATCTCTATTAAAAATACAAAAATTAGCCAGGTGTGGTGGCACACTCCTATAGTCCCAGCTACTTGGGAGGCTGAGGCAGGAGAATTGCTTGAGCCCCGGAGGCGAAGATTGCAGTGAGCTGAGATTGCGCCACTGCTCTCCAGCCTGGGCAACAGAGTGAGGAGACTGTCTCAAAAATAAAACAAAACAAAACAAAAAAATCAGAATATCATCAGAGAAAGCCAGTGTATTATACAGGACTACATTTATTAGAATCCTATCAAATTTTGAGTACCTGCTATGAACAGGAGCAGTGCTACGTGTTTTTGTATGCATCATCTCATTTAATTCTCACAAATGATGCAGATATTACAATCACCGTTGACATTCCAGAAAACTGGAAAACTCTCCTGTGTGTTCATTTTTTTGTTTCTGAAATTGCAAATCTTCCCTTCTCTGGAACTCTGTTTTTAAAACACTTGCAATCCTAAATAAATCTTAAAACGGCACTGTCTTCCTGAATGCCATTTTCTGATGGGAAGGGTGGGTGAGCTCAGGCAAAGAGCAGACTTCCAAGGCCTCCTCTCAGCTATCTGCATCCACCTCCTCACTGTTCGGGGCATCTCTTTTTGATTTTCCTTTTTTGGCTAATCTGTCCCTGATTGGAAAACTTTTTTCTGACACTAATGCACACATGCATGAGTTGATTACTATCTTCCTTCTTAGTTGCAAAGAATTAGCACCAGGCTAACTATCTGCAGTATAACCTCGTGTTCATTGTTTTCTAGGTTTTTAGATCGTGTCTTGCTCTGTCGCTCAGGCTAGAGTGCAGTGGCGTGATCTCAGCTCACTGCAACCTCTGCCTCCCAGGTTCAAGTGATTCTCCCGCCTCAGCCTCCCAAGTAGCTGGGATTACAGGCGCCCACCACCACGCCTGGCTAATTTTTTGTATTTTTAGTAGAGACAGTGTTTCACCATGTTGGCCATGCTGGTCTCAAACTCCTGACCTCAAGTGATCTGCCCGCCTCAGCTTCCCAAAATGCTGGGATTACAGGCGTGAGCCACCAAGCCTGGACTGTTGACTTGAGGAGCCCATGTCCACTGCCAACTGCAGGGAGTATAATGGCAATCAAAGTGTTTGCTGAACATCCCAGCGCTGGGCTACCAGGAGCTCACAAAACCCACCACCAAACCAGGGGGCGGTGTTCTGTCCCCACTGAGCCTCTCAGAGCCTTCACGAGAGAACTCCCTAACAAGGCAAAGCTATAGGGCGAGAAGGCTGGCCAGCCCACTAACTGATACCCAGAACACAAACATCCAAAGATGTCTCCCTCACCTCTGACACCTTAAGAGGCCAGAAACTTATTTCAATAATGCAGTCATGGCTCAAAACCTCATGCAATTCCACTTTTAGAACCACTGCCAGAGGCAGCTGACAGATGACATTGAAAACAGGAGTTTCATTGGATAAAGCTTAGTCTCATGTTTGCCCTCGTAGCCTAAAGTATTATTCTCTGAGTACAGGTAATCTTTTTAGAGGGCGATCCCAGGAAATAGGGTTGAGAGAGTGGAGAAAGACAAGAAATGGGGAAAAGACAAAAAGAATGTTAGTGAATGGGTTAACTCCGTGGACAAAGGAGGTCCAGTCCCATTTGAGCTCCTCTGGGAGATGGTGTGGACACTCCAGGATACACCTCAGACTTCTCCCGCTGAGTCGTGATGAAAAGGAGATAATATTGATCGATCATCTCCCTGGCATCGTTGGATGAGAGTCAGACCTGAGGGCATTCATTCCCCAGCTATTTCAATACCATCATCCCTCCTGCAAGCCACACCTGGCAGAGACGCTCAGAAAATCATCTGCGGGTACAAGAACTGTCTGCAGGGGACCTCTTGGGCGGGCAGAGGGCACATGGGCACCGACAGCACCTACTATAGGTCTTAATGACTTTTGAACTGTAAGCGAGAAATCAAATCCACCTTTGGATGATAAAGATTGCTATCGGCAGAGATCTTTAGAGAAATAATAATAATAGCTGAAGTTTATTGAGCGCTTATTGTGTGCCAGCTGCTGTTCTAAGCACTTTCTATACACTAAGCCATTTAGTTCTCACACATATGTGTAAAATAGGCACCATTATTATATTCTTCAGACAGATAAGGAAATGGATGTGCCACAAACTCCAAGACAATTCCACAAACATCTTGGAGCAGTGAACCCATCACTGGAATAAACAAACAGCTATCCAGGTGATAGTTTTAAGAAGATAAATTAGATTGGTGTACATATAAATATATGTATATGCAAATGTGTTCCAGTATGTTTGGTAAAAGCAAAAATAGTCTCATGACTTATACATGAACCAATGAATAACCAATTGAATTCTAGCCACCCTAAAGACCCTAGGAGTTTAGAAGCAGGAAGAGAATGTGCTAGAAATATCAAGGGAGGCGTTATGGAAAAGACGGGCCTGGTGCTGTAGTTAAAAGGTGAAGAAATAGCATGAAATAAGTCCTAGAGGCAGGATAAAGCAGAGTAGGGAGGGGACCAACTTATCTAGCATATGTCAAGATGGCAATGGCAATGTTCACCAAATATCTCCAGCCCTCTTCTTTCCCGGCATATGGTAGAATTATATTTTCTTGACCCTCTTTGAAGTCAGGTGTGGCCAGGTGACTTGATCTGGTCAAGGAAATGTCACCAGAAGTTGCTTGTGTCCTGAGTGGAAGTGTTAAGAGTCAAGATGTGATTCACCATGTTCTCTCCCCACTTGGAGAGAACTCACAGACCACAAAGATGGACTGTCCATCCACCTGGATACCTGAGTAACTACCATAAACAAAGCCTCCCCCTGCTGACCTATGAAAACATGTAGCATGAGCAAGAAAGAAGTGTTTGTTGTTGTGTCAAAAGCCACTGAGATTTTGGAGTTGTTCTGACAGCATAACCTAGCCTGTCCTGATATGCTAGGCTTACTCTGCCGTAACAGACAACTGCAAGATCTCAGTGGCTTAAGGAATTTCATGTCCACACAAATTTCACTTCAAGTCAATAGATGAAAAGGGCAAAGTGTTCTGCTCCGTACAGTCACTCAAGAACTCAGGCAATGGAGGCTCTACCATCTGGAATATTGCAACTAATCACCCCAGCAAGGGTTGAGAGAAGTCAAAGGGTCCTGCAGAGCCCTTTCATTGTCTCAGTGTAAAATTCCCACATGTCACTTCCACATATATTTCATCGGCCAGAGCTTTGTTGGCTTTGCCTAATTGCAAAGGGGCTGGGAAGTAGGATCTCCCCTGTCCAGGAAGGAGAGAACTGGCTGTTGGTGAGCACTAATAATGTCCACCACAGCTGGCTTCAGAATACTGGCAAGTGATGGTCAGCCAGAAGTATGGAGAGCATGGGCACAGGTGAGGAAGGTTTTTGAGAACCAGATCCATGCAATGTCAGGGAGCCACTGTAAGTACAGGAGCAGAGCAGGGACTTGAGGAAGGCTGAAGTATCACCGGACTAGCGGTCTAGTGTTGGGCAAACAGGCATGGTGGGGACAAATGGAGGTGAAGTGGGGACCCTATGCCTATAGGAAAGGAGATTTGTTGTGAGGTCATTATATTGACCAGGCCTGTGCTGATGGTAGGATGTCACATGGTGTTGTCAGAGGAAGAGCAGTAAGGAGTGAATCCTGTGGCATTTTAAAGAGGAAACATGGTGTATCGAGAGCCCAGTCTTTGACATCAGATAGACTGCAATTTAAATCCCACCTCTGACACCTACCAGCTTTTTGCTCTTAGGCAAAATATATCAACTCTTGAAGCCTCAGTGTTCTTATCTGCAAAATGGGGATAATATTACTTACCTTGTACAGCTATTATGAGGATTGAACGATGAGAGATTATGTTCGTAAATTGACAGTGGAAGTGGTGATGATTATGGAGATGGTGGTGGTGGTAGTCGTAATGGTGGTAGTAGCGCTGGTAGTAGAGATGGTGGTGGAGGTGATGCGGGTTGTAGCAGTGACAGTGAATCATAAAAGGACTGAGGTTAAGGCTTTGGGCAGGGAAAGTACCTAGAATGAGGAGGCAAGACGAAGAAGAGGCTCCCAGTATATAAAATGTAGAAGTAGTAGTCAGAAGACAGAAAGTCAACTACACAATCCAAGGTCCTAGAAACCAAAGGGAAAAAGAGTTTCAGCAAAAAACTCTAAACTCAAAGTGGACAAGGAAGATATAAACAACAGCCATTGGGTTTTACAAAACTAAAGTGACTATGACCTGGTAAAGAAGCATGTTGGTGGCAAGGGATTAAGAGGGACTAGACATCTGAAAAGCAGGGCCCAGTTTGTGTGGACCTCCCTCAGAAGGAGTTTGGCAGTGGAAGGATGGAAGATCAAAGAACTTGTATCAGTGAGAAATGCCTTTGGCTGCAAGTAACAGAGTATATATGTGTGTATACATATATACACACACATACACACATATATATATATATTTCAACCAAAGAGGTAAGAAAAGCCAATGGAGAGAAAGAGAGGAGAAATATGTACAAATGCTTTGCATTCAGAGTTGAAAGAATCAGTCATAGGCAAAAAAAAAAATAGCTAAAATTAAAAATAAAGCTCTTTAATTTATAGTTCCTTTCTTTGCCTAATAGCTCCTTACAGAGCATTTGCATTGAACAACCCCATAGTTGGGTAAGACTGGGCCATTTGTCTTTTCTACCTGTCTCTGAATAGCTCCCCTAGTGGCCACCCAGGAAAAAGACCAATTTCCCAGCTCCGTGTTGTCACGTGACTAAGTTCTGGCCAATGAGACTTAACTGGAAGCATGGTGTGTCAGTTTCCAAGAATCTTCCTTAAAAGACAGCCTGTCTCTAGGAGGTACTAAGAGGAGTCAAAATCAGAAGCAGAAAGTAGAATGGGGAGTTAGTGTTTAGCAGATACACAGTTTCAGTTTTACAAGATGAAAAGAGCTCTAGAGATGAATGGTGGTGATGGGTATATTACTGGTGGAGGGTGTCCAGGTTCTTGGCATTCTGAACAACGAATTGTACAAAACACACAAAGCAAGGACAGAATGAAGCAACAAAAGCACAGATTTATTGAAAATAAAAGTACACCCCACAAGTGGGAGCAGGCTGAGCATAGGGGCTCAAGAGCCCCTTTACAGAAGTTCCTGGGGTTTAAAACCCTCTAGAAGTTTCCCATTGGTTACTTGGTGTACACCCTATGTAAATGAAGTAGCGGCTGGTAATCAGAGGCTGAAATGAAGTTATAAAGGTTACACCCTATGCAAGCATCTGATTGATTGTGGAAAGCAACCAATCAGAGACTAAAGTGAAGTTACAAAGTTATACTTCTATGCAAACGAAGACTTGGCCTGGAGTCCACCTGATTGGTTGCGGAAAGCTACCAATTGGTTGCAAAGGTGAAGTTACAAAGTTACGCTCCTACCCAAACATCTGATTCGTTGCAGAAAGCAACCAATCAGAGATACTTTCAACTTTCCATCTGCCATGCAGAAAAAAGGTGTAGGGGTTGCAAAGGGAGTAGCCTCCTGTCCTTTTGTTACTTAGGTGTGGAAAGCTGGGGTTTTCCTTTTGATTTAGTTCTAGGAAGTCAGCATGAATTGGCCTTAGGTTCCTGCCTCCAGACCCTGTTCTCCCACCTCAGCTGCATGTCATTATGAGTACATTTTAAAATGCCTCAGATGGTAAATTTTACATCATATGTATTGTACCACAATAAAAAATACTGAGGAAGGGATAAAGACAGCTGGTCTGTGCCTTGCCATCCCTTTCTTTTTAGTTGCTTTCTCTATCCTGCTGCCTTAAACATGGGTATCATAGCTACCATGTTGGACCAGGAGGCTAAAGGCTCCATCCTTTGAAAGGTGGAGCAGTGAGCCTGGAAGATCCTGGATCCCTGAGGATTTCATGGAGCAGAGCAGTCATTGCAGCTCTGGACTGCAGCCAAAGCTTATCTTCCCAGACAGAGTGCCCAGGGAGGGGACGACTGGCCTGGATACCCACCAAGGGCAGTTTCTGAGATTGAGATTCACCCAGAGATACCAGCCCTTTCTCTAGGGGCAGCGGTTTGACACAGGGCTGTCCCCAGTCCTCCTAAGCACCACTTTGTGGGAGGGAGGTGGGAGGCCCACATTGCCCTCAGTCTGGAGAAATCTTAGAAGAAAGGTGCCCTGAGCGGCCCTTCAGGGCTGCTTGTGAGACACCCGGCCTCTGCGTTGGCTGGCTGGCAGGAGGACAGGTTCTGATCTCAGCTGTGCATAGCTAACAAGCGGTGACCTCACATCGGCCAGGCAAGTTGATTTGAGTGCTTTCAAGGGCAAAGTGTGTCCTGATATCTGGAGGCGAAAATCAGAACCAAGTAGCACTGCTTTTCTATTTCTAACGGCAAAGGAAAAGCTTTTAGAGGCCGATTCCATCCCTGTTCTGACAGGGTGGCCTCCCCTCAGCCACACGAATCCCCCACTCCCACCCCAAAAGAGTTTCTGCATCATTTCTCATTCTGAACTCATTCAGTACATCCCACCCACTGCCTGGTTCCATGGTCCTCCTTGGGGTAGGTGTCCTGTCTTCCTCTGCCCCTTGCCTGAACCATCGTGAGTTTCAGGAGAACAGGGACCCTGCCTTTTTCACCTTTGTAGGCTCATTACCCAGCACCACATCTGGCACACAGCAAAGGCTCAAAAAATGTTTCTGATTAATTACCACAACATATCATTTGGGGATCTTTGCTCCAGAGAAAGGGAATCCAAAGAAGTCATTTATGCCATTCCCTGGATGCCAGGCCAGCCTAAGAAAGCTGCAGCTAGTCCATTTGGGAGACCTGTCTCTCAGAAACCCCCAAGTTTCAGAGAGAATTTCCACCAGTTCTCCTTGGTAAAAGGTGGTGATATAGGTTTCCCAATGACAAGCCTAAATTTCTCCTGTCGCAGTTTATAACCACTCCATCTGCTCTTAACGTCACTGTGACAGCCCAGCTGCTCACTGCCACCTACAACCTGGGCTGACATTCAGTCGAAATGCACTGCTACGACAGCTGTACTGGCTGTTAAAATACTGAAATGCTTCTATCACCATAGAGTAAATACCCACTGCCCCAGGCCCCCTGAGTGTCCCCACCTGCCACCTTGGCCACCCTTGGCCATTCCCCTGGGACCTCCAGAACCCCCTCCAATCCAGATCACTGGGGGCCTCTGGAGCCCAGATCTCAGAGACTGCTCCGAATGATCGGTGCCTGTATGCAAATCTCACCTAGCCAAGGCACCTCACCCTTCTCTTCCTCAAGCTGAAGAACAGTGACTACATCAGCTTGTCCCTCCCTCAGGCATCAATGCCCCATGATGGAACCCCCTGGCAGATGTGCAGATCCTGGACCAGCCACAGATTGGGGGTGGGTGCTGGGAGCTGTCCATACTGAGAGGGGAGGTAAAGCCACTCACCTGGGACAGTTGGAGATCAGATACCCAGAGAGGGAACAGGAGGCCAAAACCTGAACTAGGAGCCAGGATGGAGACAGGCTGGATCCAGCTGGAGCCAGACCTGAGCAGGATGCCTGGGAGAGAGCAGGTTCTAGGGCAAGTGTGAGGTCAAAGCTGGCCAGGCAAGGGGCAAGTTCATCTGTGCTGCTACCTCCCTCTCCCAATCCTGAAAACCAAAGAGGTGAGAGGGTAACATATCCGGAAGCCAACCAAAGACCTGTGAGAAGCCCCAGGAGAGACGGAAGGCTGCCTTTGAAGTGGGATCTGTCAGGATAGTGAGTGGCTGGAAGGCAAGAGGGAAGCTTTTAAAATTGGCTCCTGCATCCCGCTATCTGCCTAAGGCTGTGGGCTGTCATTTTTCCTGCCCTTTCATGGCAGAAATCAGTGACAATAGCTCACATTGTCAGCACCCAGGAAACTAAGGACTTTCCTTTTTGGGCGGGGGGACGGGGGTCTCACTTTGTTGCCCAGCTTGGAGTACAGTTGTGTGGTCACCACTCACTGCAGCTTCGACCTCCCTGAGCTCAGGTGATTCTCCCACCTCAGCCTCCCGAGGAGCTGGGACCACAGACACGCACCACCATGCCTGGCTAATTTTCTTATTTTATGTAGAGACAGGGTTTTGCCATGTTGCCCAAGCTAGTCTTAATCTCCTGGACTCAAGTGATCGTCCCGTCTCAGCCTCCCAAAGTGCTGGGATTACACATATGAGCCACTGTGGTTGGCCGGCCTCTCCTTAAACTCCCTGGGACTGAGAACTACTGAGACCTGGACTTGGGCCCTTCCCCAATTCACAGGACCAAGCAGGTGGCTGCCAGCCCTGTTCCATCACATGCGACCCTCTTAAGGCCAAACAATGAGGCCCCTGAGGACGTCTATCACAAGAAAAAGACCATAAACTGGACATCAGAATCAGTGGAAGCAGATGGAAATGATGGGAACAAGAGGACTCGGCGTTTGCAACGAGCATGAGAAATATAGTCAAGGAGAGAACAGAAGATAACAGCAACAAGAAGCAAGCACGGAGTCACAGGAAAGATTATCAAGTGGAAATATCAGAGGGGAAAGAAGAAGAGATGAAATAAAGAGCACACTTGGGATAAGTACTAGGATAAGTACAGTTGGAGAACAAGTTGTTAAGCTGGGAGAGCAGGTGAAGGGACGGCCCCAGAGCACAGCAGAAAAAGAAAAAAGGTCAGCCACAGGTGGATGGAAGAAGAGGTGCCTCACTGAACTTTCCATCTGCAGCTCTTCCCCCTGCCTGTGGCAGTCGTGTCCCCCTGCCACTGTAGCCAGCCCTGAGCTCAACATCCTTTGGCTCTATGCTCAAATGCCCCCAGACCTGGGAACCTTTCCTGATCTCTCTCTCTCTCTCTCTCTCTTTCTCTCTCTGTCTATCTCTCTCTCTGTCTTTCTCCAAATCAGGCCATGGCCCTGTCACATGTCCTCCACTGTCACTCTGCAATGAATGCTTTGGGCATTATCTGCCCCTTTTCCACAAGCAGCCCGTCTCCCCAGCCACATGATTTCCAGGGGCAGCACCCTATTGGTAATGCATAGCCCTGCCCTTCACTGAAGTTGTTCGGTCCAAAGCTGAACACCTGACCACACAGAGTCCAGTGATACCTTTCCCCAGAATTTTTTTTTTCAAGATGGAGTCTCACTCTGTTGCCCAGGTTGGAGTGCAGTGGCATGATCTCAGCTCACTGTAACCTCCACCTCCTGAGTTCAAGCAATTCTCCTGCCTCAGCCTCCTGATTAACTGGGATTACAAACACTGGCCACCACACCTGGATAATTTTTGTATTTTCAGTAGAGATGGGGTTTCACTATGTTGGCCAGGCTTGTCTCGAACTCCTGACCTCAGGTGATCCGCTTGCCTCGGCCTCCCAAAGTGCTGGGATTACAAGCGGGAGCCACTGCGCCTTGCCTTTCCCCAGAATTTTTGGACCTGAAATGGAGAAAGGCGAGTCAATCTCCAACTGGGTGGCTGCAGCTATGAGGTATACTGCTCCGGAGCATCAGCCATTATATTCGCTGTTACATGAAGAAAACTAGTCTGTATGAGAGAGAAGAGAGGCACTAACAAACAGAGAGGAGACATGAAGATAAGAGGTTCCTGGGTTCCCAGTGTCTGGAGCCTAGCCACATTGTTGCCTCAAGTTTCATGAGATGTGTATTTACCTTGTTTCATGAGATATGTATTTGCCTTGAATTTTACGAGATGTGTATTTCTCTATAAACAATGGAGAAATTCGAACCCCATTTTTCTTTAAGCTAGTTTGAGTTGAGTGTTGTGTCTTGCCACAAGAGAGGATTACTGGCCAGGTATGGTGGCTCATGCCTGTAATCCCAGCACTTTGGGAGGCCGAGGTGGGAGGATCCCTTGAGCTTAGGAGTTCAAGACCAGCCTGGACAACATACAGAGACTTTGTCTCTACAAAAGGCTTTTTGAAAAAATTATCCAGGAATGGTGGTGCATGTCTGTAGTCCGAGCTGCTAGGGAGGCTGAGGTGGGAGGATTGCTTGAGCCCGAGGCAGGGAGGCTACAGTGAGATATGATCATGCCACTGCAGTCCAGCTTGGATGAGAGTGAGACCCTGTCTCAAAGAGAGTTACCAATAAGCAAACATCATATCAGACTTTATCATAAGCGCTTGTTTAGTTGGCCATCTTCTCCACCAGTGATGTCTTCTTTCCTGTGGAATCAGGGCTCTGGACAGTTTGGCATGTGGTAAGTGCTCAGTGCACACGTACAGAACGGCAGTGGTGGCAGCAGCAGGTGTGGTGGCTGCTCATTGCTTCAGAACAGGCACAGGCAGAGACTGGTCGTTTACTGCCTCCAGAGGCTGCCAGATCCGACAGCTCCTGTGTTCCTTCTTGTGTCCGAGGAGCCAGCAGAAGGGAGGATGGGACACCGACTCTGGGACTCTGTTCAGTTGGGTACTTTAGGAGCCCAAAGCAGTCATTAGATGGCTTTAGTGACACGCCTAAGTAGGTTTGGGCCTGGTGCTGGGTCACTGTTGAGTTATACTTCCGCACGGTCTTGCTGACCCCCACCACAGGCTCAGGAGTGGGTCGGTTGTTATTCAGGGGCTCCTTTGTGTCTAGAGCCTGACGACCAGGATGAATGTCATGGAAACCCATTCCCATGTGGCTCTGGGCATTTCCAGAGAAAGGGGATTCTATTCGTGCACACCAGCACACTGACATTTGAAGAGCCAGGGACTACATCCCAGCTCACATCAACCCACAAATGTGTCTGGAAAATGCATGTGGCATCCTTTAGAAATGTCAGCCCCTGGTCATGAGCAGAGGGCAGGGGAGTGTTCTGTCATTCCTTGGGGACAGCACAGCCCGGGAATGGAAACACCAGCTCTTTTTCCATTGGAGAATGGGTGTTTCCCAAAACGGATCCACAAAGGGCAAAGCAGGTTGGGTGGCAAGGCTTAAATAAGGCATAATTACTCAGTGTCATAGTCACAGGCCCTACTTTTTTTTTTTTTAATCTACAAAGTCCTCTGGAAGCCACACAGTTCTGTTACTCTCCCTTTCTTTGTTTTCCTCTCCTTTTAAAGTGTATTATTGCACATTTGAGGATATTTGATGTTAATTTTTGAATGTCTATGATTATATCAGCATGGGATTTATTTTTGTTTATACAATGAAAAGTCCCCCCTCCGTCTCTGTTCCCCAGTCTACCCGGTGCTCCCCCACCCCCATACATCTACCACTAGCAGTTTCTTGTTTCTCTTTCCAAAATTAATTCATGCAAATACAAGGAAATACAAATGCACATATTCTTATTGCTCTCCCTTTTTTACATAAAAGGTAGATACTATATGCACAGTGTCCTGCACCTGGCTTTTTCCACTTAACGATCTACTTTCAGGATTTCTCCAGTCATACACAGAGGAATTCCTTATCCTTTTTTCAGTTGCAGATTATTCCAGAGTGTAGACGTCATGGTTGATTTTAGCCAGCCTCCTACTGATGGCTGTTTCAATTGTTTCTATCAACATCAGTGCTGCGGTAAGTAACCGTGTACAAATGTGGAGGATTTGACACATGTGGAGGATTGGTGGCATAAATGGCCCCGAGTCTCTGCCTCTCCCTATATCCTTGCCCTTTGACCCTTTACTTTGCTGCTTCTCTCACTACAGGGCAGAGTGCATTTCTCTTTCCCTTCACCGTGTTACTTGCTCAGCAACTCAAAGAAAGCAGAAGCTTAAGAAAGCACTTGAAGTTTCCGTTTCCTCTTTTGTTTGCCTGTAATTGGCATGAAACATGCCCAGGCCAGCCTGAGAACAAGTTAGCCTGCTGGAGGATGAGAGCAGGTATGGACAGAGCTGCACTGCCCAACTGAGGCTGTCTTGGATAAGCCAGTCCTTAGCCAATCCACCAGGAATCGCCGACACACTAGGGAATTTAGCCAAGATTAACCTAGTCTAACTCAAATCAGCAGAACCGCCCAACCAACCAACTAGTGAGAAATAATAAATAGTTGTGGTTTTGAGGCACTGAAATTTGGAATGGTTGGTTATGTGGTGATAGCCAACTGATACAACATACAGTACATACACACGTAGGGTAAATTCCTGGAAATGGAATTGCTGGATCGAAGGGTGTGTGTGGCGGGGTGTGGTGGCTCATGCCTATAATCTCAGCACTTTGGGAGGCCAAGGCGGGCAGATCACCTAAGGTCAGGAGTTCAAGACCAGCTTTGTCAACATGATGAAACCCTGTCTCTACTAAAAATACAAAAATTAGCTGGGCGTGGTGGTACACACCTGTAGTCCCACCTACTCAGGAGGCTGAGGCAGGAGAATCACTTAAGCCTCGGAGGCGGAGGTTGCAGTGAGCCAAGATCGTGCCACTACACGCCAGCCTGGGCAACAAGAGCAACACTCTATCTCAAAAAAAAAGTGTGTGGGAGGGGTATGTGCATTTGGAATTTTGATAGATATTGCTAATTTCGATGCATAAGAGTTGAACTAATTTATACTCCTACAAGCAATGTAAGAGAGCACATTTGTAGACAGCCTCGCCATCATAGATAGCATGTTATCAATTTTTCCTTTGCCAACCTTCTAGGAAAAAATAATATCTCAGTATAGTTTTATTTTGTGTTTTCTTATTATAAGTGAGAGCAAGCAACACTTCACGTGTTTAAAAGCCATTTGTAGGTCATTTTCAATAAACTGTGTGTCCATATCTTTTGCATATTTTTCCTATCAGGTCACTGATTTGTTTTTTAATATCTAGGAACTTTTTCTATATTGGTGAGGTTAGCTTTTTGGCTCTAGTTACCCTTCCTAGAAACCTTCCACTCCCAGATGAGAAGCAAGCATAGGGGAGGAAACACAGACAATAGCATTTGGACAGAAAGTTACTTTTCCTCAAACAATTAGAAACCATATATTGAGCCGTTTCTTAGTTCAGGGCTCTGGGTTGTATTCTAGCATATTCAGAAAAAAAAAATGACACAGTACTCAAGAAATAAGCTGGAGAAGACTATTGCTAAATCCCCCCCATGTATCTACTCATAGTCCTTGCTTAAGGGGTAGGCTAGGGAACTCTAATATTCCTCATGACCCAACCTCCCTGGTCACTGCTGACTGGCCAGGCCAATATACCTGATCTAGGGTGGAACCAATCCCTGACTCCGACTGAACCAATGAGATTCTCTTCTGAGATTTTTGAACTCATAGACGTAAAATCAGTCAGAGAAGGATTTATAGGCCCTGGAGCTTGTCAGACCATTTCACAGAGTTAGAGCCGCCATTTGGGGCAGCCACACTGAGTCATGTATAATTGGACAAAGGAGTCAAGGAAGAGCCAGTGAGTGGAGACAGAACTCATCAGTCATGCAGAGAACCACAGGGAGGAGTGACTGTGGGCCCCAGGCAGAGGGAGGACAGAGCCTAGCCTCGTTTCTAGATCTCTAGGTCTCAGCCTCTGGCCCCGTGATCCCCAGTAGTTTGGGGTTCTATAAGGGACCCTGCCTCCTGTTACTAAACCTCCAGTGTCCTTGAGCTAATTTAAATAGTATTCTGATCCTTGGTATCAAGAGTGTCTTAGGACAAAGTATTTTCATATCAACTGAAAAAGATAATAAAACATTTTCATCTCGTATGATATATTTTTGCTTTCGGGAGTTTCATGGGTGCCGTCACCCCTTTTATAGCTAGAGGAAGTAAAACTGGAAAACCTGGGGTTTTGGCCAAGGTCACCCAGACCACAAAGGGCAGAAGCTCAGCCGCCAGCTGGAGACATCTGCTGCCAAGTGGGCTTTCCCCCCGTCCCACCTTGCTGTCTGCAAGCCAAAGCATTATATAAGCATGTCCTAAATCATGGGCCTAAGGCTGTAAGTGCTGACCAGTTCCCGAGAGAGAGAGAGAATGATCAATACTAGCAAATGTGGCCACAGAGGCTGGCCAGGGGAGGCAGCCCACCCTGAATGATGTCTCTGGCTTCCACCCCATTCCCCTACATACTCAGGGATGCTTCCCATGGTCACTCGTGCTTATTTATGTGTATGGGACTCTTCCTTGGAGGAGGGCTGGTGCACTGAAGGAAAATCAGAGTACTGGTCCCCCAAAGTGTCAGGCTTGGCCTGCAGAGCTGCTCATGTGGCCCCTACAGAGGCCTGGCCACTTCTTCAGGGACTCACGGGGCCATGAATTTCACACATAGATCGTTCTCCCCACGTACACGTCATCCTCGACCATATTTCCCACAAGAAGTAGGAAATGGGCCCCTGAGCAAAGTGGCCAGGCACAGGCCCCTCCCATCAGTATCCGCTGCAATCCGCAGAGGAGCCCGGAGGTCTCAAGTGGCCTCAAATTTCCCGACAAAGTAAGACCCTGAGAGTTCTCCAGCATGTAGAATTCCACAACGGGGGCAGGCAGGGTGGGGGTGGGGGCCACGGCAGAGACAGAGCAGATCTCCCCTGTAGGGACAAATGCGTCCCCTCGAAGGAATCCACTTTGGCCCTTCTGTCCACAGCCACATCTAAGAAAATAATTAGTTCACCTAATCTTTCCTAAGCACCCACTATGTACAAAACATCCTGGAGGGCACTGGCAGGGATTCAGGAGTCTTCCGGGTACATTCTCCACCAGGGGAGGGGACAGGGCTGGAGCCTGGGGGGAGTGGAAGCAGGAACTAAATCTCCTGCCAAGTAGGACGGAAATTGCATTTCTTCCCCTCCCCCTTCTGCCTCCCTCAAAACCCCTCCCTGACAACTCACTTTTTATATCTCTCCAATTACAGTTTTAAGCATTTAGGGTGTTGGTGTTTGAGTTTTAAAATTTGTTAGGCTCAATTTATGCCACTTAGTAAAACCTCTATTCCAAATGAAGCCAAATTAGAACTAAAACACTGCAAGCAATAAAATGCGAGCATTACATCTGGGCTGGGTTGGCTTTTTGATTGTTTGTGTAAATGAAGCCTTCGGGAGCCTGTCTCAGGCTGGGCAAGGGGAGCGATTCCCTTGGGTCCCCCGGAGGTCTGTTAGCTGGCTTGGGGCAGCCTTCTCCCGCAGCCGTGCAGGTCTGGAAGAGCAGGTTCATGTGCAGCCAGGCAGACAGCGAGCCTTTAAAACAGGTCACTGTAACCCTCAGCAATGCCCTCCCCCTCGATGACCCCTCAGCGGATGGTAGGAGCCGCGTGGTCTCCCCGCAGCACGGAACAACACCCTGGCAGGCCCTGCGTCAGCTGGTGACACCCACCCACTGCCGCTGCACAGTGTACAATAAATAGACGATGAATAGAATTGAGCCTGCTGTAACCACGGACGCAATCGAGAAACATCGCCTCCCCGCCCTTGCCATGCAACGCCTGAAATGTGCCCCTGCCTCCAATGACCATTCCTCTCTGCTCTGACTCTGGGGTCACCCATCAAGGTGAAGATGGGGACCAAAGAGGAGGAGTAAAAGGACATTCTGAGCTACTAATTAGGCATCTGGTATTACAGGCGGTGGCTGCCAAGCAGGTCAGAGAAGTTCCTAACTGATGAACCAAGGATGTGAGCTATAAGCTAGGCCTCCCTGGGGCCCTCAGGAGGTGACATCTGGGGTTCCCAGACTGGCCCCGTCTGTGCCAGGGGAAGAGGGCAGAGAATACGGTAAGGACTGAGAGCCAGAGAGGGGAGACCAATGCAGCGACGATGGCCACAGTCATGACACAGTGACTAAGGGCCGGCGTGCCTCTTGCCAAGCGATTTGGCTTGTCCCCAGGCCAACAATAAAGGCCCAGTGTCTGGCAGGAGATGGGGATTTTGTGTGCAGAGGGACATCTTACGACTGACCCTGGCAGAGAGCCACAGTCATCAGGAACAAGAGAGGAGAACAGATATAAGCAGAGAGAAGTCTCCTTTAGAGGAGCAGGGCTGGCCTCATGGCTGGGGGAGGGGCGTCTGAGGAGGATGCAATGGAGTAGAAGAAATTTCATGTGGAGGCTCAGGGCTGGGGGCAGGGGTTGCCCTACTGAAGGAGTCTATTATGTTTGGAATAATCTCTCAAAGCAAGGGGAAATAAAGTACAATCAGTGGAGGAAACCTCTGGAACAATTTAAGGGAAACTGAACAAAACCCCCCACACTGTAATAAAATGGCATCTGGAGTCCTGCTGGTTCCCAAGGACTCTGCCACAGGCTGGGGTCTCCGGAAGCACTGAGATGGAGATTGGGGATCAAGGGGAGTTTGTGAGGGATCAGGTCCTGTGAAAGGAAGTGAAGGGCAGGCAGGACTTGGCAGAGGGGGGAGTTGAGCTGGGATACAGGTCCAGCAGAGTCTTGACTAACCTGGAGGAGAGAGTTCTGAAACGAGGGTTCCTGGGGCCAGTGCCCTGCCTTCAGCCAAAATGGCAGGCCCCTTATAACAGGCCTCCCACCCCACTTCAGCCACCAGATATGGGCCACCCCAGGAGATTGTGGCCTCGGCCAAGGCGCTCTCAGCAGCTGAGGCCAACCCCAAGGCTTGACAGCTGGAGGCCGTCTGGAGACTACACAGCCCGCAGCTGGGCAGCCAGGCTTTCCACAAAGAGAGATCTGGGCGGCGCCCCTCCATGTCAGCCACTCTCTCTCCCTTCCCTCAATGTCTAGGCTTCTAGCACATCTGGACAGATCAATCTCTTTCTTTACCTCGGGGCCCGGTCGCCCCCTCACTGTTCCTCTGGAGGCTGATGCCTGTCTGGAACCTGGTCTGCCCTAGCCCAGCCCAGCGTCTTGGATTTGCTCAGTTGGCCCAGGCCCACAGAGGAGAACGCTAGTCTGATTTCGCCATTGTACTTTCCTTTTACACTCAGGCACTGAGTCTCGGGAACCAGTGGCCATCACAGCTTGCGACTGCAGGGGGCCTCATGCTTCCGGCTTGTTTAAGGGTTGCTTCTGCAGGGCTGATCATTAGGCTTCATTGTGCCACCCACCAGGGCACTGGGCAGCCCAGGACGAGCCTCGGACAAGCCCAACCACAGTTAAATAAGACAAACCAATCAGGACCGCAAAATGTCCACAGCTTGGCCCATCGGCTGTGGCGAACGTGGTCCTCTCCAGCTGCCAGCTCAGCCCCTCTTCCTCCCAAGCCTTGCCAGTGACCAGCTGTTACTTGTTCCCCAGCCATGTAGCTTCACCCGCAAAGAATCCAGGGCTCCGGCTCCACTCTCCAGCCTGGTGGTTGGAATAACCAGCACATTCTTCACATACCCGCCAGCTTCCCAACTTGCCTAGGCCGTTTGGCGGCCCGACTTCTCTCTCTGGATTAATATGAAGGGTCCTGAAGAGGAACAGGATGGGTCTGGGGAAACATGGGGACTCAGTAAACATTCTGGGCAAATCCCCGCCCTCATTTCCCCTCCTGACATCTGGCCTAAGCTCCCTGCTGCACGGCCCTCGAAACCCGGCCAGGCTGGTTGCTTCCCCTGGCACAAGTTATGGCCCAGAACGACCAGTGTTGGACGCTGAGCAGGGAACCCAGGAGCAGTTTCCAGTTTACCTGATAGTAGAAAAAAAAATGCCTAGAGCATTTCTCTAAAATGAGCTGGGGAGAAGTTGGGGGACAGTGTGGTACATGCCCCCCGTAGACATGCACATTAACACCAGTCAGCGGTCACACCAGGAAGGCCGTCTCGATTGGAGCCACCCAGCCCACTCTTGCTCATAACTTGGGTCAGCAAGAAGCTATGGGCTGCTGGGGTGGAGTCTTAAAGGAGACCTCCTACAGGCCTACTTAACCCCCATTACATTCGTTCCCTAATATACTTTTCACCTTCAGCAAATAGTGCAAATTTGAATTTTTACTCACTGATCAAATATTTACCCTGTGAGCTACCAGTCTAGCTGAGCTTGACTACCACAATTCTCCACGTTTGTATTAGATGAATTAGCATTTTATTGTTGGCAGATTCGACAGTGAGATAAGGAAGACCAGAGGTAGCAGCCGAAGAGATTCTCCCTGAAGAGTGGGTCCCGTTTAATCTTCTGTCTTAGTGTAAGTGATGGGTCTCCCAAACAATCCATCAGATATTTTAAAACATTGTTTTGGAAGGTATGAAAGATAATTGCTCACAAAGAACAACTTTCTGTACTTCTCAGCTTTGTGACACAAAGATCTGTTATCTGGGAACGTGGGTTCAAGGCATGTTTCATTATTTTGTTTTATTTTGTTGCCACAGAAGCTTGAGCAAATCAAGTCACCTCTCTGAGCCTCAGTTTCCTTATTGGCATAATGGGCACAGTAACATTACCCCTGTCAGAAGGCTGTGGTGAGGGTCAAAGCAAATATTAGAGATGACCAACACTGTAAAATATAAAGCACTACATGAAGAATTGCATAACACTAGAAACTGGAGCCATTTTTTTTTTTTTGAGACGGAGTTTCACTCTTGTTACCCAGGCTGGAGTGCAGTGGGGCGATCTTGGCTCACTGCAATGTCCGCCTCCCAGGTTCAAGCAATTCTCCTGCCTCAGCCTCCCGAGTAGCTGGGACTACAGGCGCGCGCCACCATGCCCAGCTAATTTTTGTATTTTTAGTAGAGACAGGGTTTCACCATGTAGACCAGGATGGTCTCAATCTCTTGATCTTGTGATCCACCCGCCTCGGCCTCCCAAAGTGCTGGGATTACAGGCATGAGCCACTGCGCCCAGCCAGAAACTGGAGCCATTTTTAAACATGGTCCCCAAATTCTTTAATACTCCTCCCATCAAGAATTGGGGTCTGTATCTCCTCTCCTTGAATGTGAGTAAGCTCATGACTGCTTCAACATATAGAATATGGCATGAATGACACTGTGTGGCTTCCAAGGATGTGTCAGAATGGTGCATGCAGCTTCCACCTGGTTCTCTTGGGACAGTTGCTATGGGGGAAGCTAGTTGCCACATAAGAAATCCAACCTTCCTGAGACTGCTGTACTGAGGAGGCCACATGCAGAGGCTCCAGGTAACAGCTCCTCCCCAGTGAGGCACCAGACATGAATGGAGCCATGTTGGAAACCTCCAGACCCAGCTCACCTGCCAGTGGGTAGTCTCAGTAGATATCATGAGGAGTGAAAGAACCACCTAGCTGAGCCCTGCCCACATTGCATACAATGAAATGGGTGTGGTTTTGTGCCACTAAATTTGGGTGGTTTGTTACACAGCAGTAATAACTGCAACAAAAACTATTCACTTATTAAGTTCCTGTATCTGGCTGGGCACGGTAGCTCTCGCCTGTAATCCCAGCACTTTGGGAGGCCAACACAGGTGGATCACCTGAGGTCAGGAGTTCAAGATCACACTGGCCAAAATGGCAAAACCCCATCACTACTAAAAATACAAAAATTAGCCAAGCATGGTGGTAGACGCCTGTAATCCTAGCTACTCTGGAGGCTGATGCATGAAAATTGCGTGAACCCGGGCAGCAGAGGTTGCAGTGAGCCGAAGTCGTGCCACTGAACCCAACTTGGGTGACAGAGCGATACTCTGTCTTAAAAAAAAAAGTTCTTATATCTGTCAAGAGACCAAATGCCCTTATATCTTGTTTTGTTTCCTTGTTCCAACTGGACTCTAAGAGACAGAGTGAGGTGGGATTATCTCCTGACCCAACTTTGTAGATATGAGGCCACAACATGTTCAAGTGTCCATGGAACAAGGGAAGACTTGAACCCAGGAGTCCTGCTGCCCAGTCCCCTGCTTCCCCCACAGGACAGGGCTGCCAGGTCCATAAAGGGAGAGGCTATCTTCATGGGTTCTGATCTCATGTAAAAGAGTTAATAGAAAACTCCTTATTATCCAAGCAATAAAGTAGAAAGTGCCACCAAAAACCACAAACAGCACAGCATCCCCAAATAGCTTCTTCTTGACTGTGGAATGCTGGGGGTTTTGTTGTTGAAGCATGCTATCCTTCCCACTTGTGTCTGGGCTTCTACTAAAAAAAAAAAAAAAAAAAAAAGGATGGGCTTTTCCAGAACCTACACTGCCAGGAAGGAGCTTGGTGTGGCCCAGAAGGGCGTGATGATAAGCATGCTGGCGGTGGCCTGTCAGGGATCTTCAAAATACCCAGCCTCAGAGACTCCGGAAAGTGAGCAATCTACACCTGGAAAACAGGTTGCTGGCTGCACAGAGCTTTCCAAGTCTGGATGCCGTTTACACTTGCCGAAGCGCAGCCTTCTAATTCCAGCCGCTCATGAAAAGGCACGTAGATCCTCCGTGACGTCAAATCGCTCTTTCAACTGAGCATAATTTCTTTCAATGATGGGCTTGGAGGGGTTTCAGCGACGGTGGGTTTTTTTTTTTAATGAATCATAAACATGCAGATCAGATTTAGTGTTATGACTGTGGTACGCAGAGCGTCACTGTTAATTCTTGCTAAGCGCTGACAGCAGGATCAACCCCCAAACAGCACAGGCAAATACACCATCCCAGCCCCGGGGGCTTAGAGACGGCATAATTACAGACAATGCACTGTAGTCATTATCATCACCAGAACATCTCAGCCCAGGCACGGCACCCCCAATCCAGAGAGCCCCCTGGTGTGGCTGCCAGCTCCAGTTCCCTCAACCAGGGCAGAGTTTGCTCCCATCTTTAGGCCAGAAGGTGGGTAAAGGTCACCAAAAGCTAGGCCAGGCAGGTCAGAGCTGGAGTGCCCACTTCTCTGTCCTTAAGGTTGCAGTTTGAGGCAGTTAATGCTTCCTCTGAAATGCTAAGGGAAGCTGGGAGGACAGGGTGGAGTGCAGTGCAGAGTACACGCCAGATTTTGCTAAATGCCGAACAGCTGAACAAGTCCCCAGGGCTGAGGATCACTCGGTGTCTCTCATCAAAGGCAGAGAGTGGGGGCTGGAGTCTGAGCGCTAGCTCTGGGCCTGCTGGGGTGCCGGGTCACTGTGTATGCCCCAGGATTGCCCAGGGGGGGCCGCAGGAGCCACCGTCAGGCTGTTTTCATAGCAATCAATAAGGGCATCATAAAACCTCCCGTCTGCGGTTCTAACAGCACCTTTCCTCCCGAAGATTTAAAGGGAAAACCAAACTCCTGGGGTCTGCTGAACTCTGCTGGGCTCTCCTTCCCCTTCTGGGTCAGCCTGCGAATATTTAATGAGCCTCGGCCACTTGCAAGTCTTTGAGTTGGAGCTAAGAGGGCAAAAGAGGATAGAAAATAGGCAGCCTCAAGACCTGGAGGATGGGAAGGTGATTTTAGATCTTTCACCTCAATGTTTTCTGGTCTGAGAATGCTAGTGACCATGCATTTCCATCCAGCATTCCAGAGTATTTGCTTCATGTTTCCTGCTTCCAATTTACAGTCACACTTTGCTCTCCCAAGGACACCACGAGGTGGGTATTATCACCACCCGCAAAACAGATGAGGAAACTGAGGCTCAACTTCAGCAACCGACTCAAAGCTACTCTATTCTTTCTGACTCTGAAGCTAAACTCTTTACGTCGGTGATCCCTACCCTGGACTACACATGGAAATCTCTAGGGAACTTTAAGAAAGCCCCTACGCCCAGGCCACACCCGAGACTCAAGAAGTCTGAATTTCGGGGGCTGGGACAGAGGCATCAGTAATCTTACAGCCCCCACAACCAGGTGACTCCAACATGAAGTGAGGATTGAGAACCAGTGCTCTGTACCCCAGAAGTCATCTTTCTTCCTCTTTCTTTCCTTCCAACTTTCCTCCCTTCCTTCCGACAAATATGCATTCAGTGCCTATTAAATGCCAGGCTCATAAATGTTCAATAAAGGAGTTTCCTCCTCTTCACAGCAGCGGACCTCAGGGGTGTGTGGGAGGGGAGGGACCTTCATAGAGTATCACCCAGAGTGACAAGGAGTGATCCTGACAGGAATGGACTTGCGACAGTGGTCAGAAGGCAGAAATAGGGGTGTGGTCTAGGGAGCCAAAGGTTCCCTGGGAAGGAATCCTCCAGCTCTGCTAGAAACTCCAGCAGAAAGGGCCTATGGTCCCAGCTACTCAGGAGGCTGAGGTGGAAGGATGCCTTGAGCCCAGGAGTTCAAGGCTTCAGTGAGCCGTGATGGCACCGCTGTACTCCAGCCTGGGCGACAGAGCAAAATCCTACCTCTAAAAAAAAAAAGAGAGAGAGAGAGAGAAAGACTCCAGAAAGGATAGAATTTGGTGCTTCCATCTCTCCAAGAGAAGAAAGGTACACACCAACCTACAGGGCCACCTACAGAGCCACCCATAACCAAGGGGAGGGGGAGTGCTCAGGCAACTCTGACCGTACCCATCAAGCCACTAGTGAGGGTGCAGCCAGTCCAAAGGAGTCCCCTTCCCATTGTCTGGAATAGGAGGAGAATGGCAATGTCCTGCTCCCTACTGTAGAACCCTCCCTCCCTTCCTGGAAGCCGGGAACAGCGCTGCAAATCAATTGTTTTCCGACTAAAGAAAGCTCTCTTGACATGGGAAGCCTGGCATTCCTTTGAATGCAATATGCAAGAAGCGTGCTTGTTCAAAGGAATGCCAGGCTTCTCATGTCAAGTGAGATAGGGTACATTTTCTTGGGCAACCAGCAGAATTTTTTTTTTTTTAATCTTTAAGTCGTAACAAGTAGAAAAACACTAATCCCTCACCTACCCAGCATCAGGGAAGAATGGGTTGTTTTAAATAAATGAAGTTGCAGGATAAGTAAAGGTCACCCCTGTGAACTCAAAAACTTAAAAGACAGAAAGCCTACCTATTTTAAATAAACCAAGTCTAAACTGCATTTCACATGTCCCGTTTCCTTCGATGTCGCTGACATGCTTGGTGTGTGTCTTGGTGGCCCACTCACTCAGAACATGGACAGCTGTGTCTTACTGAAAGACAAGGAGGCTCTCTGCGTGGCTTTGGTCCTTTATTGGATGGCCCCCACCTGGCTATCCTTTTGGAGCTCTGGTTTCTATTAAATAGTTTGTTCCCATCTCTTCTTTTGCTCTAATGCTGATCATAACCCCTTCCTGGCCAAGGCGGAAGGATCACTTGAGCCGAAGAGTTCAGGGCTGTAGTGAGCTACTGCACTCCAGCCTGGGGAACAGAATGAGACTCTCCCTGTCTCTACAAAAAGAAAGGAAAACAAAAACAAAATAATGACTCCTTCCTCCTGCTTTTATTTACTTATTTATTTATTGAGACAGAGTCTCTCTCTGTTGCCCAGGCTGGAGTACTGTGGCACGATCTTGGCTCACTGCAACCTCTGCCTCCTGGGTTCAAGGGATTCCCCCTTGCCTCAGTCTCTTGAGTAGCTGGGACTACAGGTGCTTCCCACCATACTCAACTAATTTTTCTATTTTTAGTAGAGATGGGGTTTCACCATCTTAGCCTCATGGTCTTGAGCTCCTGACCTTGTGATCTGCCTACCTCGGCCTCCCAAAGTGCTGGAATTATAGGCGTGAGCCACCGCGCCAGACCTCCTCCTGCTTTTGGTATCCCCGAGTCCCCTCAGTCTATGTCCAAACCCGAACTCATTGAATTTTCCTTCCCACTTGCTCCTCTTTCTCTGGTATTCTTGATTTTAGTCATGGGAGTCAAAACAAAAACAAAAACAAAATGAAAGGAGGCATTGAAGGAATGTTAGAGTCATCTAGTTCGTGAAAATAGTGTGCAATGAGAGTGAAGAGGTTCTGATGAAACAGGATCAAGGATCTGTACGATGGTGACTACAAGTGAACTTTAGAACAGGGAATTCCTCACATATTTTGGTTCTTCTTGATTGTTCCACATACTTGAGGTTGCTAAATCAAGTAATTTCTGGATAAGCAAGCTGTCATAACTCATAGTTTTTTCTTGGTTTCCTTTGGGTTTAAAGCATCAATGTTGTATAATTCAAGAAACGGGCTACAATTCAGGGGTTCAAAGGGAGCTTTTGACCTCTCTCCCATCTCAATTCCCCTATTACATAATCCCCCAGAGGAGATCCCCCAGGACTCTGAGGTGGAAAGAGCAACTGCCAGATCACGACCAATGTGCATGAGGCTCACACCTCCTCCTTCCCCTCTTCTTTGCTTTTCCTCCACTGTAAGCATACCCCACCCTATCCCACCCATGCTGCCCCCATGCCTGGGGCACCAGTTAAAAACCATGGCAGCAGGTAGGGCTGACCAGGAATTAAAGTGATCTTGCAAACGAGACTCACTAAAGTGACAGGGGAGTCCAGCTCTCAGACAGTAGCCGGGGGAGGGTATGCCGGCAAACCACCACAACCGGGAGCTGACTCAGAAACAGGATTTGGTCAGCACACTTGGCACAGACCTGCCTGTGAAACCTGACTCACAGTCGCCAAACTCAGAAGATTGGCGATAAATCGGGTGCAATGGGGCGCATTCCTTTCCCACGGCAGGAAAGCTCGTGACCACCTCTGCACCATCCTCTGTGAGGTTCCTGGGAAACTGAGTCTGCGCTGAGAGTGTTGCACGTTTCTCATGGAAAGAAGCAGAAGTCACAACCAGCGTCTCTGCCCTGCATGGATCAAGCCCTGCCGATGTCACTTTAGACCTCTTGGCTCCCTGGTGACCACTCCTGCCTTTGACACAATCTATCAAACTGGACACAATATGACAGGCCGGAGCCTTTCTTGACATTCTGAGACTGTACCTCTGACATCCTGAGTGAACCAGGCTATCCCAGCTCTCCCAAGATGCCCCCGTAGCTGAGAAGGGAGGAGAAAGCGTTTGGGAAATCAAGGAGGATGGACTGACCAACAGACAAGGTTCTCATTTTCCTAAGCGCTGCAGCTGTACAGTTCCTTATGGAAAGCCCCTCTACACTGATTCCAGTGCCACTTAGAAAATCAGTCCCTCTGGCCTTTCCCTCCTGCTTTCAGTAGGGTGAAGGCTAATTATCAAACTGATTCCAAAGTTCCGAATTCTCAGAGAAAGCCTGAACAGAGACCAGGATGGATGTCACATCCTGCTTCTCCTGAGCACACATGGGCCCGGCTGCTCAGGGCTGCCTGGAGACCACTGTGCCCTGCCCTGATCTGTCACTCACCAGGACAGCCCTGCTCCACCTCATGGGAGCTTCCCTGAGACCAGCTCACCCACAGCCTCCTCACTGACTTCCGGGGCAGCTTGTCAGAGCTGTCTCTTTGCCCAACACAGGAGCTTTGGAATGAAGCAGGGAGAGAAATATGTGAGTGGCGGCGGTGGGGGACCTTTCTCTGAGCTTATTAAGAATCTTTTGTGGGCCATAGAATAAGTCCAGTCTTGTCCATCTTGCTCCCCCTGCTCTTAACTTTTTCAGGCCTGATGAGCTTAAATGCTTCAGTTAGTCCATGAAACCAAAGACACTCCTTGGCCTTTGACTGTGTCTGGGATTTCTTTATGTGGCCATCATAATTAGACAGTGGCCCGACCCCGTGGCCCGAAGTGCCTGCTCCGGCGCTCCACAGCCCTGTCCTGTCTCCGAGGACTCACACACTGTGCCAGGCTGGAAGAACAGTCTGAAAGGACAGCCTGTTGTCAAACAAATCATCGTTCTTGAAACACAAATCCGCAGGGACCCTCGGGGTGCTGCTGACACCCGGGCCGGCAGCATCAGAGAATCGCGTCTCCTGTGTGGCGCTGAAGCCCCCAGTTTGGAGACAGAAAGCTGGCTGGTGGCCAACAGCAGCAGCAGCAGCGGACACCTTATCTAAACAAAGGGAGAGGGCACTGAGCATGAGGGGAAGGGGTGGGTGAACGCTGCATGGGTGGTTTCGTGTTGCGATTTTTTTTCTCTTTTGTGGCTGTTGTTTTCCTTTTTATCTATTCAGTTTTGTAGTATTCAACAGCCGGGCACTTGGCAAAACCTGGCAGCGTTACCCACACGGCCGTTTCCAGTCCAAATGGCTCCTGTCAACTTTTACAGCCCCGCGCTAAAACTCCAGGCACGTCTCTTATTGCCAGCACAGGGTTATTTATTTGCCCAGACTGGCTGGCCTCACATTCTTCACGTGTGTGTTACCCCGCCAGTTGCTTCAACTTCCCTCTGGCCCTTAAAATGCTAGTAAACGCCCAGTCCGATTTAGAGCTGGGAGGTGTTGAGCATTTCATCTTTTCAGGATCCTGCACTGGTTAATGTCATTTTCGTCTCCGTTCAGCTTTTGACCTGAAGGAAGGGGAAGACTTCTCCATTGTGAAAATTGCTCTCTTTCACTGGAAACCATTGTTACTAATAATAACCTCAGCAGGCACACCATCAAAGGGCCCGGATGCCCCCTGCCCGCAAGGGTGGGGCACACACATGACTCAGAGGGGACACGGCTGGCCCAGGTCAGCAGGTGGGGGCCACAGCCTTGGCCACTCCATGTCTGGAATCCTGGTCATGTTCTGCAACTGGGCCTTTCATTCTTTTTTAATCCTTTACACAAACACTGTATGTGAACATGCGCATGTTGGTGTGTCTGTGTGTGTGTGTGTGTGCACGCGCGAGCGTGTGTGTGGCTTTGAAATCATCCAAAAAAGGGTTTTCATGGTTGAGCCTGACCTGGTGCAATGCAGAATATATTATTTCTTTCAGAGCGTGGATAGCAGATCTACACGTGAAACCCAGATCAAACACGGCCCACAGAAACAATGGTAGGAAGCATAACCAGAGTGAATCGATTCCTTGATCCCGCTCTACCAAAAAATTAAAGAGGAGCACTCCTGGGGTTTTTAACCCAGATAAGACTTCAGCCACGGCCGTGTTTCCCATGTTCCTGGATCTCTTGTTCTGGCTCTTTTTCTGCGGATAAAATGTGGAATAGAGTAAGCAGTGTCGAGTTCTGCCAGTCCATCTGGCTTTTTTAAAAAAATTAAATGGCTCTATCTCTTTGCCCCAGCACACGTGCACACGCACACGTGCACACACCAGCAGCCTTGTTTTACCTTTTCTCCAGAACTAAACTGAACAGACTTTGCCATTTCTTTCAACAGGACAAGAAGGAGAAGGTAGAAAGGGCCCTCTCAGGCATCAGCCTCTTAAAAGGACAAATTCTTGAAGCAAAGAAAGTTCCAGTCCCCAGTCTGAGGCCCATTCTGTCTCTCCATCCCCAACTAATGACACAACCCCTTCGTTCTCTAAGATCTGTTTAAATATGTAGGTGGTCTTGCTTAAGTCAACTGTTTTTATGTCGGCATTGACCCTGGTCTGACCTCAGTCCTGAGATCCTAGATTGCCTGGCTGGCAGAGTGCTGGAGGGTGGAGCTCACTGCAAGTGAGGCCAGCCCGCCCCCAGTCTTCTGATGGGCCACTAAGGCCACCCCATTGGGCTGGTCAGCTGCAGCCGGTGTCCTCTCCTGACCTCTGCTCTACTCTCAAGGACGTCCTTTATTTAGACACCACAGTCCAGCCTGAGTCTCAAGCCCTTGAATCATTGGCTGGACATGAGCCAGGGGCAGCCACAGGCTGGCTCCAGAGGGCTCCCCAAAAGAGGCCACAGAGGCCCCAGGAGGCAGGCCCTGTTCAGGCCGGCTCTGGCTGAGCTAGAACAGAGAACACAGGTTTGAATTTCCGAGGCTTCAGTTCGAATTCCAGCTCTCTCGCTGGCGATGACCTTGGTCCATGGGGTAACTTCCCTGCATCAATCAAACAGAAGAGGAGAAGACCACGTGAACGTGGAGCAGAGTGAGAGGTGAAGATGCTGGTCTTGACGTTTACAGTGATGAGTGAGTCAGCCACAAGCCAAGGAAGGCCAGCAGCCACCAGAAGCCAGAAGAGGCAAGGGACAGATTTTCCACTGGATTCCCCTGAGGAAGTATGGCCCAGTGAAACTGACTTCAGGTCTCTAGCTTCTAGAACCGTAAAAGAATACATTCCTATTGTTTTAAGCCACCAAATTGTGGCCATTTGTTATAGGCAGCCATAGGAAGCTAAGACAGAATTTACTAAGGACCTCCGGGAGACCTCCGTGAAATGGTACTAGATATTGACTTGTATTATCTTAATGGGCCCTGACAACGAGCTTGTAAGGTAGTGGGCAAGGCAAGCCTTATCCGTGTTTTACTGATTAGGAAATGGAGGCTCTGAGAAATTAAGTGTCTTGTTCAAGGTCACATGTTGTTTGGTGGCAGAGCTGGGACTGAAACAGAGGTCACCCAGAGCCTGGGGCTGGTCCCTTTCCACCAGCCACCGTGCCCTGTGCCCACCCTTCCCCCTCTGACCAAGTCTAAGCAGGTGGAAAGGAGGGTTTGGCCTCCAGTGGGAGCTTCCCGAGGCCTCTCAAGGGCCTGGAGGACAAAGGGACCCCTCTCTAGCCCCCTTCCTGGCCCTGGGGTTTTGCATCTGGACATGTGCTGAGGCAGAGGCCGCACTGGGGCACTGGGTTCCCCGCCCCGAGCTGCACCTCTCCTCCTAGAGGAAAGGGAATCTGGGAACATGAATTCTCTCTCGGTGACTCACCTCTGAGCCTTGTCAGGTCTCCCCGGGCCTCGAATTCCTCTGTGGTGACATGGAAATATTAACAGGGCCACCCCCTCCTTGAGGAGCTGTGGGATTAGAGAATGAGCCTGCACAGAAATGCCCACGATGAGTCGATTACTCAGTTCCACTCTCCCCTCGCCTGGGCGGGTGGCCCGGGAGTCCCCTGGAACAGGAGGGCCTCAGGGAAACTTGCCAGGGGCACCACACAGAGAGCCCGTCAGGGAGGCGTTGCTCAATCTCTCACCCACGTGGGCCCCAGGGAAAGCCCGCAGCCCAGCCATGACTCCTTAGCTGCCCAGAGAGTCTGGGACAGCCCAGGACCCTGGGGACTAGAGTGCAAGGCTCGCGCTGCGCTCACTCGCCCTCTCTGTCTCTCTCTCACGTTTTTCCCTTATTTTCTCATGCTTTCCCTCTCTATGCCCACTCTCCCATCCCCTTATTTCCCTGCATTCTCTGTCCTCTTTCTCCTCCCCGTCCTCCTTCTTTTGCTGGCTTTTGCTTACTCTCATCTTCTCCCTGGGGCTCTGTTCCCCCCTCTGTGCCCTCTTTCATGCCCCCTGCCTATCACCCTGCCACTCTCTCGCTGTCTTGGCTTACTCTTTCCTGCTTGCCCTTCTGCAGCCTTACTTTCCTCTCTTGCCCTCTCACTCTCTGACTCTTCCATGCTCTCTGCTGCCGTGGGCCCTCCACGGCCCCTGCTCCCCCCGCCCCCGGGATCCCCTGAGCCTCCCTCCTTGCTTCACCTCGTCCCTGCCTGGCAGCCCTCGCTCCCTCGCTGGCTTCTCCCGCAAGTACTTGCTCCATAAAGCACTCACACGGGACTTCCCCCTCAGTCTCTGCTTCTAGAGAATTCTTTTTTTTTTTTTTTTTGAGTTGGAGTTTTGCTCTTGTTGCCCAGGCTGGAGTGCAGTGGCGCAATCTCAGCTCACTGGAAACCTCTCCCTCCCAAGTTCAAGCAATTCTCCTGCCTCAGCCTCCTGAGAAACTGGGATTACAGCCACGTGCCAGAACACCCAGCTAATTTTGTATTTTTAGTAGAGACAGCGAGGGTCTCACCATGTTGTCCAGGCTAGTCTTGAACTCCTGACCTCAAGTGATTCACCCACCTTGGCCTCCCAAAGTGCTGGGATTACAGTCGTGAGCTACCGTGCCCAGCCCTGGTAGGTTCCAGGGAAGGAAAATCAGGAAAGATGTGCCTGCCCTGCCTTCCAGGAGCTTCTGCCTGGTAGGAGAAGTAGGCTGAAGGAGAATACAGGGCAACACCCCGCGTTCCAGGTGCTACAATTAAGGTCTACTCAGCCCACCACAGAGCACTGGGGAGCAGGTGATGTGTTGAGTGTGTGCAGGGATAATCAGGGAAGGCTGCATAGAGGAGGTGGCCCAGGCTAATAAGGAAGTAGGGGAGGGAAGGGAGATAAAAGGGAAACAGGAGGAAAAAAAAACAAAACAAGGCCATAGTCTTACCCACCCTGTGTGGCTGGAATATGAGGTAACAGGGTCGGGGGGCACTAGATGAGGCCTGGAAGAGTTGCAGGATCCATCATAGCAGGCCTCAGGGGGCTCAGCCAAGGGGCTCAAACTTACTCCTGAGGGCAATGGGGAGCCATGGAAGATCATAGAGGGATCTAGGGTTGGTTCTGAAAGGTAACCTTGGCAGCAGAGTAGAAGGATCTGAGTGAGGCAGCTGGAGGCAGAGATTTAGACGAAGTGAGCTCTCAGGTCCCTTTCAACTTTTGGAAGCTCTAGAAGTCTCCAGGGGAATTACGGAGGCGAGGGTGGTGGCATGGAGAAGAAACTCGGGCCAGGAATGACCAGCCAAATCTCCCAAACAACGACGATGGGCAGGGATGGCCACCAGAGTCAACAGCAGGCAGCGGGCCTCCGTGGGGGCAGAGCTCGGCACATGCTTCCAGCCCTGACATAGAGCCAGTCTCACTTGGGACTATCATGTGGCTAGGTCCTGAAAGTCCCAAAGGTTCCTCAGGGCTGGCAGACAGGGCGGGAGGAGAGACCAGCACAGTCTAGACATCAGGGCAATGATGGATGGGAGAGAAGCCGCCTCAGGCCCTGAGGCAGAGCCAGGTAGGCACTGCACCTCTATTCCTTTGAGGGGTGTGAGCATTTGGGGCCCCTCCAGCCCTGCCACAGCTTGGCTCTGCATTCCCCTCCCCTCCCCAGGGTGAACATACAGGAAACCAGCAGGGATGAGGGGTGCTCTGTTCACCCACAGTGCCCTGAGATGCCCAGGCAGGGCTTGAACCAACCCCCGCCCCTCCCCACCTAGAGGGCTTGTGACCACCCTGAATTGTTCTTGCAGCCTCTTGGCCCAGCCTCGCTGCAAGTCTGGTGACAAGCTGGGAGAGCTGACAGCAAAAGGAGCTGAGGCCCAGGATAGGGAGGCGGCACTGCAAGGAGACGCTTCGTCATTAGAATGCAGCACGATTCCGCAAGCCTTTCTCCAGTGCCCGGGCCACTCTTGCCAAGCACTGTGTGTAGAGCTGCAAGGAACAGGGCAGGACAAGGCACCCAGAACCAAGAGTCCCGGGAAGACAAGGAGATGCTTGTCGGGGTTCTGGGAACCAACAGAGGCCGCAGGGCCCAGGACAGGCCCAGGCTATGTGAGGAGCTCTAGCTCCCAGGGAGGGGCACCGGGAGTCCGAGACCAGCCCCCCAGCCCTCAGCGCCCCCACCCACTGTCCTTTCTGCCTGACTCCCTCTTCCCTGGCTTTAAAGGAGTGATCATTAATTTCTTTCTCTGTCAATCCACAAAGGCAGACACCTCCTACTAAACGAGGAGAATGGGAGCAGAACAAGGAGGAAATGATGGTCTCTATGATGCACCTCTAAGTTATTCTTGCTCCTGCCCTCCAGGAGCTCACAGTCTAATGGGAGAGACAGATATAGTTGCAGCCACCCACGGTGCAATCAGATATAGAGGCTAAGTGGCATCTACACTTAGAAACATGAGAGAAGCGCATTGGGGAAATTCATCACAGTAGCTAACACATCCAGCATCAACCTCACCCCAGGTACTGTACTAAGTGATTGACATGCATTCACTCATTTCCTCCTCATCACAGCTCTGAGGCAGGTGCTAGTGCTAGCCCCATTTGACAGATGAGGAAAGTGAGGCACAGAGACGTTGAGTAACTTGCCCAAGGTCACACAGGTGGAACCGAGATTTGTCCCTCGTGGCCTGGCTCGAGTCTGTGTGTTTAACCACCAGGCCAGACTAAAGGAATAATGGCATCTCTTTCATCTTTACAACGGCCCTGGTGAGTGCTGGAGAGCACAGGGCCCTGGGTGGGGCAGACCCACAGCAGTCGTCAGGTGGCCTTGGGCAACTCCTATGCCCTCTCTAAGCCTCAGTTTCCTCTCCAATAAAATGAGGAGAGCAGCAGTATAGCACCTTCCTCCCAGGGCTGCCCGGAGGAGTAAATGAGCAGACACGTGTGGAGGTCTTAGCACAGGGCCCGCACAGAGCAGATGCACACAGACATTGCTTCATTTACACGGGCCTTTGAGAGCTGCAAGACCCTTCCACGCCCATTCAGTAGGCTTGACAGAGAAGGAGCTGGAGAGATGAGGGCTTTGGGAATGACTTCTGAGGACGGGTGGTGCTTGTCTCACTAGACTAGCCAGGTCCCCAGAGATCTCTCCCTATTCCCAAATCCCGGCTTGATCTCACTCACAGACTTCCGAGCCAACACACAAAGGCACTGATCACCAGCCCCTGCATCAGGGATAATCCAAGGCTCAGCAGCTCCCAGCATTCAGGGACCAAGGGCCTCAAGTCAGCTGACATCCAAATGAAGGACCCAGAGAGTGAGGGAGACAGGCCCTGGAGTTGGGGAGGGGAGGAGCCTCCATCCCTACCCCATCTTGTTGAGAAGCTACAGAGCCTGCCTGGGATTTGCTCCCCACCAGAAAGCCACCCCTACACCATCACCCTCTGCACAGATTTGCAGATGGTTCCCTGATGCAACCTAGGGCCCTCTCTGGCTGGCATCCACCAGCCTCAGTTGCAACTGGGAGAAAATAATGTGTAAATGACAGCTGGAACCTGCGCCGCAGTGGGCGGGCAAAAGCCAGCTTCCTCTTGGGCTTCAGCCCCGGGCTGCTACCCACCTCTGTGACCTTGCGGCTCCGTGATCTCGTGGCTCTATGATTCTGCAGCTCTGTGACGGCACTGGCTCTTCCTTTAGTGAGCACCCTTGCATACCCCATTTTGTCTGCCTGGAAATATCAGCTTTCAGCCCCTTCTCTCCCATGGTGCTTTGATGAGCCCCCCACCCACCCTGTCTCTCACACATGCACGCAAGCACACACGCACACACACACAGGCTAACGTTTACTCTCCTTTCCTTATGCCCATGTGTGGCATGTATACACCTTTATTGAAAAGGTACCACATGGTATTACATTTTTTTTCTTTCACCTGTCTCCCAGTTCCAATTACCTATTGCTGGATTTTTAAAAATCACCCAAAACTTAATGGCTTAAAACAATGACATTTCTTTTGCTCACCAACTTGCAATTTCACTGGGCATGATGGAGACAGCTCCTTTCTGCTCCACTCAGTGTCAGCTGGGGCAGCTGGGAGACTGAGGTGGGAACACCTAAAGGCCCCCTGTCATGTGCAGAGGTTCACACTATCTGTTACTTGGGACCTTGGCTGGAGCTGGGCCTCCTGGCAGGTGAGCAGGGCAAATTAAAGTGAGTCTCACCCATGAGGAACTCAGCAGCTCACTGGAGGTGCTAAGAAATGGCAATTCCTCTTCTCTGCCTTTTTCTGATCCTTCACGGCCTCAGGAATAGCAACAGTGCTCAGTCCAGGGCTTTCTCAGATTCCAGAAGATGGAGCTTGGGAAGAAAGAGATAGCCTGCTCTCTTAACCCCAGCTGGGAAGGTAGCAGAGAGCCCAGCCTGCTCAGCCATGGTCTCCCTGTGGAGGGGACAGTGACCCACCAGTCCTTCTTCCCCAGCCTGGCAAGAATATCCCTGAACATCATCCAGCTCCTGTTATACCACTTCCATAATTACTAAACAGTCCACTGAACCCTTGCTGCATCACAGAGGACCCTGAAACCTAGTGGCTCAAAACAGCAACCATTGTATTATCTTTCACAGTGTTGGGGATCAGGAATTAGGGCAGGGTTCAGTTGGGCGATAATTCAGCAACACATGGCATTGAATGGGGTCACTTAGTGATATTCATCTAGTAGCTCCTCCGGTCTGGAGGATCCAAGATGGCCCCACTCCTGTGCCTGGTGCCTTGGCAAGGGAGGCTGGAAGGCTGGCTCAGCAGGGCTTCTCTCCGTTTCCATGTAGCATTATGACTTTCCACTGGGTCTCTCCAGCAGTGTAGTCCAACTTCTCACATGGTGACTTGGAGCTCCAAGGGGCCACGACAGAAGGCTTTGAAAAATTTAAGCCTAACACTGGCATAGCATCACTTCTGCCATACTCCATTAGTCAAAGCAGCTGGGGCACAGCACAGACTCAGAGAAGGGGTAACTGACCCCACTTCTCCATAGGAGAAGCCTCAAAGCTTCTGTGGTCCTCTTTAAATGGCCAGAGCCAAGCAATCTTTGGACCCAGGGCCTAGGCTCCTGGGTAGGCCTGTCTGCCCACCAGGAAGTTCTATGCCCAAGGTCAATCCCATTACTCACTCCAGACCGAACTTAGGGGCTGAATTGTGCCCCTCAAATTTGTATGTTGACGTCTCAACACCCAGTACCTCAGAATGTGACCTTATTTGGAGACAGGGCCTTTCCAGAGGTAATCGAGTTAAAATAAAGCTGTCAGGGTGGGCTTAATCCAATCTGACTGTTGTCCTCATACGAAGAGGAAACTTAGACACACAGAGAGGCACCAGGGTGTGTGTGCATAAAGGAAAGACTGTGTCAGGACGCAGTGGGAAGGCAATCATCTACAAGTGAAGGAAAGAGGCCTCCAAAGAAACCAACCCTGCAGAGGCCTTGATCTTGGACTTCTAGTCTCCAGAACTGTAAGAAAATAAAATTACTGTCGTTAAGCCCCCCAGTGAGTGGTATTTTCTTATGGCAGCCCAAGCAGACTAATACAGAGCTGCTGCAGGTAATTAACACATTGGCATTTTGGTCTCTATTACTCTCAAGTGAATGTGGTGAAGAGTCTATTACTCAGCTGCTTTGAGCGTTTGATTAATGTGATAAAAGTTTACAGAATGGGAGTGGGGGCAGAACAGGGAATCGAGGTCCTGTCCTGCAAAGGCGAGGCTTGGGCCAGATCTCTTGGAGTGCCAGGCAGGTGCCAGCAAGGTGTGTGGCAGCCCAGAGCAGGCTACCAGCCAGTGCCTGCCTGCCGTCACCACACCACCATCCCAAGGTCCAGGAAGGAGTCGTCAGCCTCAGCTGGGCCAGGGTCAAGATCCCAGGACCCTTTTGGAGAGACACTGAAGGAGCAGATCAGAGAAGCAAGATCCGAGGTTTGACACTTGGAGCATCTAGGCATTGGCTGAGGTGACAGAGATTTGGCACACAGGCCAGGGAAGCTCCTCTCTGGGTCCTCCCCTCTTGGCAACTTCTGCAGCCTCCTGTAGCATTGGCTGCCTCTGTTTCTCCCCCTCCACCTGGGATGGTGCTGCTTGATCCCAAGGGAACGTAATGGCCTCCAATAGGCAATGCCCACAGACAGCTTGAGTGCTGGGAGGCAGGGATGAGCAGCAGGGTGGTGAAGAGCATTACTGTTGTCCTTCCAGGTACTGGTGCCTCTCCAGAGTGAGGCAGCTGTGGTCACTCCAAGCCCAGCCCACCCACCCCAGCCCTGCCCAGGCCAAGTCCTGGTCACTGTTACTCACTGGGCTTGGGTCACTTGGTTGAGGTTTTCTGCACCTAATAAACCAAACAGAGCATCAGGAAGGTGGCAGCCTGGGACGGGCCTCAGTCCCCAGGCCACCAGCCCAGGCCTTGTGTTTCCACCAGAAGCCATCCTCCCAGGGAGGCCTGGGCTCCCAGGTCCCTCAGGGATGGTATTACACAGTGCAATCTCTCCTTATGGCGAGGGGAGGGACGGGCAGGTGGACACCCAGCAGAAAAGGAGGTTTTGTTCACCCGTCCAGAAGCACCATTGGCCTGCAGTGAGAAGAGACAGAAACGCAAACCACGAGCACTTTCAGAGGCCTGCAGTCCCCGAGCTCTGATAAGGAGCTCAGTCTGGGGGAGGACTGCGACAGCAGAATCTGATTTCCTCCCCACGGCAACTTCAACAGAGGCTACTTTATTTTAGCTTCATTGTATAAGGTCAAACTGAGGCTCAGAGAGGGGAGGTGATAGATTCAAGGTCACCCAGCTGGCAAGAGGCAGAGCCTAGATTCAAAGCCAGGCCTGTCTGATGCAATTTCTCTGCCATTAAAATCTACCCTATGTTGGCCAGGCACGGTGCCTCATGCCTGTAATCTCAGCACTTTGGGAGGCCGAGGAGGGCAGATTGAGGTCAGGAGTTCGAGATCTGGCCAACAGGGCAATACCTCATCTCTACTAAAAATACAAAAAGTATCTGGGTGTGGTGGCACATGCCTATAATCCCAACTACTTGGGAGGCTGAGGCAGAAGAATCCTTTGAACCCAGGCAGTGAGCCGAGCTCACGCCACTGCACTCTAGCCTGGGCAACAGAGCTAGACTCCGTCTCAAAATTTAAAAAGCATTCTACCCTACCCTATGCCTCCAGGATAAAGAGGCATGGTAGTGTGCTTTCACATGTGTATGTGCATGTGTGCGTGAGTTTAGAGTAATGGAAATCGATTACAGGTCGGGTGTGGTGGCTCACACCTCTAATTCCAGGACTTTGGGTGGCCAAGACAGGCAGATCACTTAAGGTCAGGAGTTCAAGACCAGCCTGGCCAACATGGTGCAACCCTGCCTCTACTAAAAATGCAAAAAGATTAGCTGGGCGTGATGGCACATGCCTGTAATCCCAGCTACTTGGGAGGCTGAGGCATAAGAATCACTTGAACCCGGGAGGTGGAGGTTGCAGTGAGCTGAGATCGTGTCGCTGCACTCCGGCCTTGGTGACAAAGTGAGACTGTCTCAAAAAAAAAAAATCAATTATAGCTCGAGATCAGTAACAATTAACATGACACTTCCCAATTTTTTAAATTCCTCAGCAGATCCTGGTGTCGGGGAATTTCTCACTGACCCAAGTTCACGACCATGTAAATTGGCTTCTCTCCTTTGGTCGCCCTTCTCTCCCTGCCCCTTTCCTTCCCCACTTGCAGGCCACCCCCTGGAAAATTCTTCCCAATTAGGCAAAGCGATTCAGTCCTCACTAAGCCTCATGAACCTTCCCAGACCAAGGAAAACCCAACAAAGCTAATCAAGGTATCGCAATATTTTACACCTGCCAGAGAAAAGCACTCTGGGGCCTGGCCATCCTGCCCCTCTGCTGCCTTCTCTGTCTCCACAATTTGACACTCTTTAAGCTGGAAAAGGCCCAGCAGCACAGAGAGCAACTGTCTCACAGATGAGGACACTGAGGCCCAGGTTGGTGATGTGGTCTAACCAGCGCCAAGGAGCACGTGTCTGGAGGTTTGGGGCCGGAACCCAGGAACAGAGCCACCTAGATCTTATTAACTCGGTACTTCTTACCCTTTCCTAGGTTGTATCAGCACGACGGGCTTTACCTGTGTGGTAACAGGAAGCCTGTACTTCTAGGTAGAAAATTGCTCCAAAACTCCACAGCTTACACAACCTACTTTGATCATCTCACACAGTTTCTGAGGGGCAGGAATGTGGGATGAGGTTAGCTGGGTGGCTCTGGCTCCAAGTTATTCACGGAAGGCTGCAGTCAAGCTGTTATCTGGGGCTGCGGTCTCCGAAGACTCCACCAGGGCTGAAGGGCCCGCTTCCAAGCTCACTGACGCAGCTGTCAGCAGGAAGCTTCAGTTCCTTGCTTCATGGGCCTCTTCATAGTGCTGCTCATGACATAACTTCCCCGGAACCAGTGACCCATGAGAGGGAGAAAGCAAACCCCAGACAGAAGCAGCAGTCTTTGTATAACCTAATCTCAGAAGTCACATGCCATCACTTCTGTCGTATGCTTTCTACTGGTCATACAAGCCAACCCTGGTACAATCTGGGAGGGGCCTGTACAAGGGTATAAATACCAGGAGGCAGAACCATTGAGGTCTATCTTAGAGGCTGCCTACCAAACAACCCAAGATAGCAGCAGCTTAAACAAGAGAAAAATATATTTTCCTCTCACACAGATCGATATGGTCTATGGAAACAATTCAAAGTTGATATGATGGTTCCATCTTCATGTGAGATCCAGACTTCTTCCCTCTTATCTCTTTGCCACTTCATGGTCTAAGATGGCTGCTCAAGCTCCAGCCATCACAGCTGCACTCCAGCCAGTAGAAAGTAAAAAGATCTTTCTTTTTACAAACACTTCCCAGAACTTGTACATACCATGTCTACTTATATCCCCTTGGCCAGCAATTCATCACAAGGTTACTTCTGGCCTGCAAAGGAGGCAAAACATTTTAGTCTTTATTTCAGATGACTTATGTGACCAGAAAGAATTCAGAAGTTCTGTTCCTGAGAAGAAAGGGGGAAAAAATGGACACTCAGGGACAACCAGCAATCTCTGTTTTTGATAACCCAATAAAGGCAATGAACTCTTTCACAGAAAAAACAAGAAGTCATGTACATGCACAACTGTGCAAGCAACCTTAGAGGGCTTGCAGATGCCTGTGAAGTCAGTTCATGGATGTCACACAAAAAACCTCTGCACCTCTGGCCAGGACCTCAGCCTATTCCTAGGTATGAACAGTGTTCACTAAGACCCTTTGGGCGAGGTCCCTCTGAGAGGGCAAGGGACAGGCCCAGCACATTTCCTCAATGGGGCATGGGCCACTTCATCTAATACCTACCTGGTAGGATGTGTTACCCCGGGAAGAGTTGTGCTGGTGTCTGGCAGATGGTGGACCTCACTCTCCTTCAACAACTTCATGCAAAACAAGGGCTGATAAGGAAGAAACTGAAAGCGGTTGGTGTTGCGGGTTGCGCTGCAGGACCCCCACTGGTGTTTTCAAGAATCAGCCAATAGAATTCATTGGAATTCCAGATCAGCTTTTCTCTGCTGACATTTCAAACGCCAGGTTAAAGTACACAGGCATGGAGCCGTTCTCAACACTGTTCAAATCAACCATATTTTTCCCGGGACTAAAGACAGGTCCAAGTTTAAAACCATGATGAATACCACTTCACATTGACTAGAACGGCTAAAATGAAAAGACCAACAATGCCAGGTGTTAACATGAGTGAGAAGAAAGTGGAACTGTCGACTTTTCCTGGAGGTATGTGAAATGGTCCAGTCACATTGCAGGACAGCTTGACGGTTTCTTATAAAGTTATGCATGCACTTACCACAAGACCTGTCCCACTCCTGCAAGAGAGAAGAGAGCGTTTGTCCACAAAAAGATTTGAACATGAGGCTGGGCATGGTGGCTCATGCCTGTAATTCCAGTACTTTGGGAGGCCAAGACAGGCAGATCATCTGAGGTCAGCAGTTCGAGACCAGCCTGGCCAACATGGTGAAATCCCATCTCTACTAAAAATACAAAATTAGCCAGGCGTGGTGGTGCGCGCCTGTAATCTCAGCTACTTGGGAGACTGAGGCACAAGAATCGCTTGAATCCAGGAAAAAAAAAAAAAGATTTGAACATGAATGTTCATAGCAGCATTATTCACAGCAGCCAAAAACTAGAAACGATGCAAACATCCATCTACAGGTTAATGAATATACAAAGTGGGGTACATCTATATAATGGAAAACTACTCCACAGTAAAAAGGAGCAAACTACTGATGTGACACTACTTGGATGAATCTTAAATGCAATATGCCGTGTGAAAAAAGCCAACCACAAAGGAGTGCAAGCCGTGTGCTTGCATTTATATGAAATTCAAGAACAGGCAAGATTAAGCTATGGTAATAGAAATCAGAAAAGAGAAGGAGCATGAAAGAATGTTCCAGAATGATGGAAATGAGCTATATCTTGATGGAAGGATGAGTTACACGAGAAAACTCCTCAAACCATAGCACTTAAGATTGGCATATTTCACTGTATGTAAGTTACACCTAAACTTAGATAGAAAAAAAAAAGATCTGGCTGAAATGCAGGAGCCAGCACCCCACAGACCAAACCCCAGCCAACTGCCTGACCACCGTGCAGAGCAAGACTCAGTGCTGGGTCAACCGTAGCAACTCAAGCTGAGAGATAGCAAGATCCGCCAGGGAAGGGGGTTATACCACAGGACTGTTCTAAGACAGCCTCAGTGGGCCAACACGCAAGTAGTGATGATATTAATAACAGAATTGGCTGAGATCTGGCCCTGCCCAAATTCTGCTGAATGTAGTCTCTGTGTTTAGAACAACTAGTTCCCCCCAAATTCACAAGAGGCTCAGGCTAGCATCCACCACCCTAGCAGGCCCTCTCCATACTGTTCAGCCTGCACAAAGACAGCCAATGTGACCACAATGCAGCAAACAGACACAGAGAATGTCAGTTCCCAGAGATCCTGCTGGTCACCTCCCCATTTCATAGAGGAGAAAACTGAGACCCAGAGAGGGGAGGGCTTCTCCATCGGTCACACACGGGCTGGGTGGCAGAGCTAAGAATAGCACCCCATCCCTGGACTCCCACTCCAGTGCCCACGTGTCCATAAACAAGTTGCTCTCTTGCCCAGTACTTTTCTTCCGACTTTTCCAAAAGCACTGAAATGAACCTCAAAAAACCCTGTTTTCCTTCACTTTCTTTTAAAAATGTATGCCCCAAAAAAAAAAAGTTTTGGTGAAAGTGGATTTCCCCCCTGGTGGATTAGAGCCCATATTGGCCATACTGGTACAAAAATTTTAAAAAGTCCAGCCAGGCACAGTGACTCAAGCCTGTCATCCCCGCACTTTGGGAGGCTGAGGTGGACAGATCACTTGAAGCCAGGAGTTCGAGACCAGCCTGGACAACACAGTAAAACCCCTTCTTCACCAAAGAATACAAAAATTAGCCAGGTGTGGTGGTGCTCACCTGTTGTCCCAGCTACTCCAGAGGCTGAGGCAAGAGAATCACTTGGATCCAGGAGGCAGCGGTTTCAGTGAGCTGAGATTGCACCACTACACTCCAGCCTGGGTGACAGAGTGAGACTCTGTCTAAATAAATAAATAAAACAAAGAAGTCCAAAAGTTGTGGGGGCTTTTCCTCATTCCACAGATCAAAAGCAGCAGGTGCTTCCACACATCCCAACAGGCACCATTAAGGTAAGTCTCAAACTAGATGCATTAGGGAGTGGAGCCTGCCTGAGCCATCCTGCCCCTTCTGCCCGCTGAGGGACAAGATGGCCGAATAGGTACCCAGGGAGCCTCAGAAACTCTCTTCCCTTCCCAAAGAGCAGGCATCTCTTGAAGCTCTCCAATCTGCATTAAAAGAGACCAAAGTACCAAATGGGAAGTGCCTTTGCCCCAGCCTTGAGTGGCCAAATGTCATTTGCATGTCCAAGTATCTTAGAACACTCCCCCCTATCGTCCTTCCTCTTTTGCAACTGCACCCATCTTCCTCCTCTATACACATACAGAATCTGAAAGCCTAGCCCTGGCCCCTCTCCCTCAGGACACTTTAGACTCTATACTACTACTAATACAAGAGCAGCTCTGCGTGGTGGCTCAGCCTGGTGCAGTGGCTCACGTCTGTAATCCCAGCACTTTGGGAGGTCTAGACGGGCAGATCACTTGAGGTCAGGAGTTCGAAACCAGCCTGGCCAACATGGTAAAACCCCGTCTCTACTAAAAATACAAAAATTACCTGGGCGTGATGGCAGGCTCCTTTAATCCCAGCTACTAAGGAGAATGAGGCAGGAGAATCGCTTGAACCCGGGAGGTGGAGGCTGCAGTGAGTCAAGATCACGCCACCACACACCAGCCTGGGTGACAGAGCGAGATTCCGTCTCAAAACAAAAACACAAACAAAATCAAGAGCAGCTGCGGTTCGTTGAGGACTTACTCTGCTCCAGGCACTGTATCAGTTACATCAGTTGTATTTGACTGCAAATAACAGAGACAGGTTCTGACTAATTTGGGCAAAAGGGAATTGACTGCAAGATGACGGGAGGTTGGCACAATAGATCGGAAGCCTGGAGGAGAAAGCTTGGCCTTGGCAGGGGCCAGGGCAGACCCAGGGACATATGACAAGCTCTTGGCATTCTGGTGTCTCCGTTCTTCCACTTAAGATTCAAATGCCAGGCAGGAGTATAAAATGGCACGGCCGCTTTGAACAACAGTCTGGCAGTCTCTCACAAGGTTTAACACATGACTACCCTACAGTCTAATAATTTTACTTTTGGGTATTTGCCCAAGAGAAATAAGAGCATACGTCCATAAAAACACTTGCACCGGAGTGTTCATAGAAACTATATTCGTAGGCCAGGCGCAGTGGCTCACACCTGTACTCCCAGCACTTTGGGAGGCTGAGACCTGGGCATGGCTTGAGGCCAGGAGTTTCAGACCAGCCTGGATAACATAGCAAGACCTTGTCTCTATTAAAAACAGAAATAATTAAAATAATGTTTTTAAAAAGAAACTATATTTGTAATTGCTCCAACCTAGAGTCAACTCCAATATCCATCCACTGATGAATGGATAAGCAAATTGTGGTATAGCCATATAATGGAATTCTACTCAGCAATATAAAGGAATGTGCTACTGATACTCACAACAGTGTGAATGAATCTCCTAAGATATTTTGTCACGCAAAAGGAGCCAAACGCAAGAGAGCACATGCTGTATGATTCATTTATATGAACTCCAAGGAGAGATCAAACTAACCTCTGGTGACAGAAATCAGAACAGGAGCTGCCTATGCTGGCCAGGGAGGACAGGCTAGGAAGGGGACAAGGGAAGGTTTTCGGGTGATGGAAATGTTCCAGATCTTGATTGTGGTGGTAGTCACACAGACGCATATAGTTGCCAAAACTCATCAAACTGCATACCTTCTGTGCATTTCAATGTATGTAAATTATGCTTTAATTAAAAATTAAATTTAAAAATAATAGCAGGCACTGGAGATACAGTAGGGAACAGGGCAAGCAGAGCCTTGTCCAGAGGGAGCTACCATCTGGCCCCAGAGCTAATAAGCAGCAGAACTGAGGATAAACCTAGATTCTTCTGCCTCCCAAGTCACTCCCAGCTTTCCTCAGTGTTGTCCTGGACCGCATACCCCAGAGCATGATGGGAGCTACAGGGAGGTCACTAGGAACTGCCCCCAAGGCCAAAAGCCCTCCTTCCAAAGGGACTCAAGCCTGCTCAGTGCAATCTGGCAGCTCAGTGAGGAGACAGACTTGGGGCCCACAGTCTCATCCTGCACAGGGTCTGCTGGGCCTTCCCCACCTCTCCCCAAGACCTCTGGCCCACAGGACCTCGCACAAAAAGGAAATTTCATTTAGTTATTACTCAGCTGAGGAAATATAAAATACTTAGAACCAGAAATGAAAATAGCATTTGGAAAGTTCCAAACTATTAAAGGATTTTCTTGCACATTCTGGTCATTGAAGAGGTGACAGGAGTGTCAGGGGACCCATGGAGACGGAGGAGATTGGAAGGACCAGGCATTGGCTTTCAAGGGGTGCAGTTCGTGGATCACTAATGGTCACCGTTGGGCTGACGGCCTCAGAGCAACACCAGGTGATGGACAGTTACTTAATGACTGTTCAGGCTTTTGCCACCCTGGCCCTTGAGTCCCCAGAGGCTGGAGTGACCAGGGAAATGCACCATGGTGGAAACTGTCACCCATATAAGCAGAAAGACCCTGGGCCCTTGGCCCTCAGCAGATTAGGTATAGAAAGGAATGCTCTCAAGGCCACCAACTGTCATTCCTTCTGCCTTGTAGCATTATGCAGCTCATGTCATCCAACTAGCCCCACCTCACAAATGGGGTCAGCATTATTGTCCCTATATTACAGATGGGGAAACTGAGTCTTTGAGAGGTTGCTCTGAGACACAGGCCAGAAATGGCAACATCGGGGCAAGAACCAAGACCTCCCAAGTCCCATACATGATTTTTTTTCCTCCATGTTCACTTGTAGTGATAGGGAAACTTCTCAGGCCCAAGAACTTTCTAGGTCAGTGAGGCTAACAAAGGGCCTGCTCCCTGTGGCAAGCAGCCTCTAAGATGGTCCCCAGATGATCTCTACCCCCGGTATTCACACCCTTGTGGGATTCCCTCCCTCTGATTGTGGGCTGGAGTGAGGAACTGACTTCTAACAAATAGAATAAGGCCAGGTGTGGTGGCTCACACCTGTAATCCCAACACTTTTGGAGGCTGAGGCGGGTGGATCACTTGAGGCCAGGAGTTTGAGACCAGCCTGGGCAACATAGGAAGACCCCATCTCTATAAAAATACAAAAATTAGCAGGGCGTGATGGCAGGTGCCTGTAATCTCAGCTACTTGGGAGGCTGCAGCAAGAGGATCTCTTGAACCCAGGAGGCACAGGTTACAATGAGCTGAGATTGTGCCACTGCACTCCAGCCTCAGTGGCAGAGTGAGACTCTGTCTCAAAACAAAACAAAACAAAACAAAACAAAACAAAACAAAAATAGAACAGAAGTGATAGGATAGCATTTCTGAGATTAGGTTTAAAAGACTGACTTTTGTCTTGGGCTCTCTCTAGCTCACTGTCTCTTGGGTCACGAGCTGACATGTCATGAGGACACTGGCAGCCTATGGAGAGACCCATGTGATGAGTAACCACATGAATGAGCTTGGAGAAGGATCTTCTGAGGCCTCCTGCAGTAGCTGTGTGAGTGAACCACCTTGGAAGCGGATCCTCCAGCCCCGGTCAAGCCTTCAGAAGACTGCAGCCCTGGCTGACATCTTGATGGCACTTCAGGAGAGATTGTGAACCGTAACCACCCAGCTCAGCCACTCCAGAGTCAGCACTCTCAGACAGTGGGAGGAATAACAAATATTTGTTGTTTTAAGCTGCTAAGTTTTGGGGTAATATATTACATAGCAACAGACAATTTACATAGTTTATAACTAATCTCCTAACACTCCTACACTAATAAGTGGTACTCCCCTCACCTCCAAGTCTTCTCAGGCCAGAACACATAATCCTGACTTTCCTGGCCTCACACACACACATACACATATCCATACACATACACACACGTACACACACACACACACACCTGCTGCTTTGATATTGATATATTATTTAACTTGGTTTCCTTTTCCCATTTTTCCCTCTTCCCTTTTCCCTAAAAAGCATGTGAAAGTTGGTCCTCCTACATGGAAAACGTTTGAAATTGCAGTTGTGTCATTCTGGGAGAAAGTGAAACTTGAGGTTTCGTGCTCTGTACCAGTTACCTTGACTGCCTGGAATACATCCCCGCGCCTTTTGCGTGACTGCCTTTGTTTCAAGCACACCCTAAATTGCCTCTGTGCCAAATGCTGAATGTGACCAGAAATGACACAGGATGAATAATGTGGCATATAATTATCACCACATTTCAGATGAGGGCAATATGCATTTTTCTCAGAGCTGAAGGGATGCAATTTTATTTTGTAACACAAAATGCTCCATTCGGGGGTCAGTTTTCGAGCAGCCCTTCATTCTGAAGCAATTTCACGTGAATAAAAGCATTTGTATTCATGCGCTGCGTAATGCACATTATCCCAGCCCCAACTCCTGGCTCGCATTTCTCCATGTGATTCCAGCTCCTCGCAGTAAACTGGCTTCAGATCTGAATAAGAGAAGGTGAATATGACGATGTTTTTGACTTATTTCAGGTCTCTGAGTCTTTGTCTCCTTTTCTGCCAAGTAAGGATGAGCTGATTTCTTTACAAACGGCTCTCAGACTCCGCCCTGGGGACTGGATCTTTAACTCCCCAAAGAAGGCCCTACAGACCTTTGCATAGCACTAACCTTTTGCACCTGATTGATGATGTCCTAATTTTCTTTCTCCCCAAAAGCAGACTCTGGGTCAACGATTTGGGACTGGGTAGCTTATTTGGGAGGTATATGAGTGTGTTCAGGCTGCCATAACAAAATATCGCAGGCTGGGTGTCTTCAGCAACAGATACTAGTTTTCTCTTAGTTCTGGAGGCTGGAAGTGCAAGATCAAGGTGTCAACAGAGTCAGGTTCCTCTGAGGCGTCTCTCCTTAGCTTGCAGATGGCCGCCTTCTCACTGTCCCCTCACACATTTGTCCCTCCGTGCACACCCTCCTGGTGTCTCTTTTTGTGTCCAAATTTCCTCTTCTCGTACGCATATTTAGACTAGGGCTCCACCTGAATTGCCTTATTTTAACTTAACCATGTCTTTAAAGGCCCTAACTCCAAACTGTCACATTCTGAGGTCCTGGGGTTAGGGCTTCAGCATATGAATTTAGCAGGACACACTTCAGCCCATAGAAGGAGGTGATCTTGGGTAGGGAGGAGGCCAATAGAAGATGCATTGAGGAGTGGGGGTTTTCTGTGGGCAACTGGGGCTCAGCCTCTCAGGGGCCTTGCGGGGGGAGCACACTACAGAATTATCCCACCAAAGGGCAAGGAAGTTGGGTTGCTGTTGCACCCATGGATCCCCCATTGATCAAGCGTTCACTACTAAGTCCAGGCGCAGTGGCTCACACCTGTAATTCCAGCACTCTGGGAGGCTGAGGGGGGGAGGATTGCTTGAACCCAGGAGTTTGAGACCAGCTTGGGCAACATAGGGAGACCCCAACTCCACAAAAATACAAAAATTAGCCAGGCATGATGGTGTGATAGCGTGTACCTGCAGTCCCAGCTACTCAGGAGGCTGAGGTGGGAGAATCACCTGAGCCTAGGAAGTCGAGGCTGCAGTGAGCTGATTGTGCCACTGCACTCCAGCCTGGGCAAAAGAGAAAGACCCTGTCTCTCTCTTCTCTCTCCAAAAAAGAAAAAAGAGTTCACTGTGGAGGCATTTCCTCCCCCATGGCTTTCCAGGCTGAGGCCGTGCCTGGGACTAGAAAATACCCTCAGGTAGAGACAGAGGAAGCCTTGGGTATATACTGAAAGGACTGCAGGTGAGATGCCCCAGAAATTCCAAAGGATGGGCAACCACTTTGAAATGACAGAACAACAGCTGAATTTTATTTCCAGCTGTGATATGATTATCATTTAAAAGCCATAGTTACAAGACCACACCGCTCGGAACAGGATCATCTACCCCAAGCTCCCTTCTTTACAGGCAGGCAGTTTTGGCCTAGCAAGGTGACCTGCCATGCCTGAAGTTGACAAAGGGGAAGAGAGAATGAGACATAGACCTGAATCTCCAGACTTCCAGGCCAGTGCTGTCTCTACCTCTACAGACTGCTTCCTCCTATTCCTTTTTTTTTTCTCAGTGAGCAAGAGCAGGCTTGGATTTGATAGTCCCTTCACTGGTTAATAAATGCTCAGCTCACCAGAAGACGCAAATGAAAAACATGAAAAATCTAAAACAGGTAAACAGGCATTTCCTTCCCACACACCGTTTCCATATCAGGAGCTAGCTAGAGACCCCCAGAGCCGGTCAGAAAAGAGAAGCCACCCTCTGGTCATAGAAGGCTGAATGTTAAACCACGCCCCAGTCTCAAACGTGAGCAAGGAAGCTTCCAGAAGCTGCAGGACCTTGCCAGAAGGCACCGAAGTATTCTAAGTCCCCCATCCTACAGAGAAGCAGGCTCTCCCTTGGGAGTCAGCACCATCAATAATAATAAAACAAGACACTTTTATAGATTTCACAATTTAAGTTGCTCATTTATTCCTCACAACGACCTTGTGAGGTCAATATCACTGGCCCCATTTTATGGACATGCAAACTGCCACCCTGGCTCAGTGAATGTCACTTAGGACCATGCAGTCAGCTAAATCGAGCACTTCATCTTGAAATTGGAATGCTCACTCAGTTCAGGCAAAAGTCTCCTCTAAGGCAGCCTGCAAGGGCCGGTCAAAAATCAAGGCCCCCTCTCTTTCATCTCTACAGGGTGCCAAGGGCTGCTGGCACCAGCACTGCAGTTAAAGCTTTTGCATTTCTTACCAGGGCCCATGAGGTTTCTAGAATGTTCCAAGAGCAACAGCTCCAGGAGTAGGTCATGCAGAACTGCTGCTGGTTATGAGCCACAACAGAGCAAGGAGAAAGCGGTGAAGGCTGGCTTGCAGCCTGCAGAAAAGGAAGATGGTGGGCAGTCACTCTACTCTCCACATGGGGAACGTCTTAAGTCTGCTGAGTAGGAAAAAATCAGATTCCAGAACTGATGATCACTGAACTTTTGGAGTCTACTCATGCCCAGACGGACCTAGGTGTGGCGAGCAAGTCTCTCACCAGGGGCCAACCAGCATCATGCGCCTTCAGATGAAGCCTGAAAGACAGAAGCCAGTGGAGCATCTGCTTACCAGCCACTCCATCCATCCACCCATCCATTCTTTCATCCAGCAAATATTCTGTTAAGTGCCTGCTCTGTGCCAGGCATTGTTCTAGCCACTAAGGACACAGCAGTGAACAAAACAAATGCAATCTTTGCTCTCACAGAGGTTTGCATTCCAAGGGAAGGAGGAATAGACAATAAACAAGATCCATAAAAAGGGTGCATATGCAGCCAGGTGCCATGGCTCACGCCTGTAATCCCAGCACTTTGGGAGGCTGAGGCAGGCAGATCACCTCAGGTCGGGAGTTCGAGACCAGCCTGGCCAACATGGTAAAACCCCGTCTCTAGTAAAAATACAAAAATTAGCCAGGCATGGTGGTGGGCACCTGCAATCCCAACTACTCAGGAGGCTGAGGCAGGAGAATCACTTGAACCTTGGAGGAAGAGGTTGCAGTGGGCCGAGGTCACACCACTGTACTCTAGCCTAGGCAACAGAGTGAGACTACATTTAAAAAAAAAAAAGATGATGATATGGATTTTGGACTACCCAGTGAACCAGTGGGCCTGCAGGATGCTGTAGGAAGAGCAGGCGTGGGGGCAGGTTCAGGCCGTGCTGAGTTTCGAGTTTCTGCTGTCTACTGGACATCTAAGGCCACTTGTTCAAGTGTGGCTGGAAGCATGCCTCAGGTCATTGTATCTCTTTTGTTTATCCAGCCCCTTGGTGGCCTCATCCCCCTTCATGGCTCTACATGCTGAAAACTCCCGAAGGAGCAATGAGGCTGAAGGGGCAGCTGCGGTTCCGGGTAGAGGCCCAGGACAGAGCTATGCATTTAGGCCCATGGACCCCAACAGTGGATGGACCCCAAAATCTAGGAGGCCAAGCCTAAAGGAGAAACCAACAGGCCAGAGGATGCCTCTGCTCGCAGGGAAGTGCCTGCATTGCTAGGAAACAAGGCACAGCCCTCACTCTTGGCAACCGAGACACCTTATGCCGGGGTCACAGTGGGTAAGGAATCTGTGGATGTGCCAGGCAAACAAAGAGCAGGGTGCAGAGGGGTGGGCGGGGCCCCTGACGCAAAGCACCCCTCTCCAGTTTCGCGATTAGCTGGGTTCAAGCAAGTCCTAAGGGCTAAGGCAGGCTATTCCAGGCTGATTCAGAGCTGTAATTGCCAGTTATATATTTCTCTGATTGACTGAAAAACAATCAAATGAATGAATTCATGACTAAACAATTTATAGACAGACTCGGGAGGTGACACTCAAGCTGCCTCCTGATAGTAGGCTCAAGTGAGTCAGGAGGCGCTGGAGAGCATTATTATTCTAGAAAGAAAGTCATGGGGGGCAGCCATGTGGGGTGCGCTAGGCACACCGGTAGCCTAGTGTTGCAGCGGCAGAGGGCAAGGAGCATTGAGCCTGGAGAGGTAGCTCAGAGAGGGGATGATAAACCACCGTAAGGGACTTGGCCTTCATCTCCAGGCGCTGGAAACCCCACAAATGGTTTTCAGGAGGGAATAACAGAGTCCAATGTGCATTTTAAAGAGACCATTCAGGCAGTTCTGCAGGGAGCAAATTTGAATAGCGCCAGGCAGGCAGCCGAGAGACCTGGGGTGGAGATGGGCTGGGGGTGCTCCCATTGTGCCAGTGGCTTCCCCTGCCCCCCAGCCCCGGTGGAATCCAATGGGCCAGGAGTCTCTGGCCTTCCCCACACAGCCACTGTCAACCTGGGAGTCCCGAGAGAGATTTCATGAAAGGGGTCCCTGGGGGAGAAGGGTGAGGACCCACTGCCGGGGAAGCCTCATCTGTCAGCCCTCCTGGCAGCCGATGACAGCAGGGCCCCTTGGGAATGCAGACGACATCTCCAGGCAGAGCAGGAGGCTGAGAGATGAGGCAGGAGGGGCCACAATTCTCCATCCCACCCTGGCCAGCCCAGAAAACAATCACAGGAACCAAAGTGTGCTAGTTCCCAGCTAGAGTGCATCGGTCACTGGGAAGAGAGAGGGCATCCCGATTCCAGATGAAAGTTTTGATCCCCCCAAAAAAGGGAAGGCCTGTTCTTCAGGCCCCTACAGCTCAAAGGGAAGGTCCAGGGCTGTCGAGAGCCCTTGGATGTGCATGCCCTGCCCCCACCCTCCGCCACTCTACCCTGCCTGCTGGCTCTGCATGCTGGGCAGATGGATAATAAGTTCACAAATCAACACATCAGAGCCGACTAAGAAAAGGCAAATCAGGGAAACTGAGGCCTAGCCAACTGCAGCTGAACTCCGTGCTGAGAATTGAGATCTAGGCTCTGGCGGCAGAGAAGCCATCCCTCTCCAGCAAACTCAGCCCCGCTCAGAGCCCCATGCTCCTTTCTCACTATTCTTTGTTTTCCACAAGGATTCTTCGAGCTGGTTCTGCTAAAACCCCAGTGTTGGTGTTAGCTCAGGTCTATACCGCAGGCCTGGGAGATTAAAGAACTTTCCCCAAATCCCCCAGCAAATCAGAGTAGCGCTTGCGTAGCCAAGATTCCCAAGCAGAGAGCAGAGAGCAAATCCCATCCAGGCACCAGGGAACCCTCTCTCCGGGTCTCTCAAGGCCTCTGAAAGCCACAGGCTGGCCAGCGAGAGACCTCATTAAAACCGCTCGGTGGCCTGCGTTTGCTGCAAACCCATTAAACAGCCATCATAATCCATTCATACATAAAAATAAGGGAAGGGGAAGGAGCGCGGTCCCACAGGATGTGTGTCTGGGAGAAACCGGTTCCATAAAAATCCAAACAGCGACGAAGTTCACGGGGAGGTTTTGGCTGCAGTCATGTTTTGGCTTCTGGAAATTCCAGCTAGGAAAAGCTTCCCTTTGTGACCCGTTTGGAAGCGCTCGGGCTGGGATTCACAGAAACGAAGGAGAAGCGAGGGGGTCCCTGGTCTCTTTGCTGACCACCCTGTAGCGAAGGAGTTATTCTAGAAACCTGGGGTATTTGTTGAAAAGGGCCAGTTAGGTCCCAGTGGCAGCTCGGAGGGCTGGACTGTGGGCAGAGGGCATATGGTACCGGTTAACACAGACCTACCTCGGCCACCTCAAAGCCGGGCCACGAGGCCGGGTGTCCACAACAGCTGTGGCCATGGAGACGCTCCCAGAGCTTTGGAAAAGGAAGGAAGACTCCAAGATTTAAATAACTCAGGCAGCAGGATCCCTGTTCCTTCCCATGGGAAACTATTTCACAGGCCAAGAAACCCCACCATAGGGACCCTTCTCTGCAGTCCTCACCGAGCCCAGCAGGCCCACTGCGTGTACTCGAGGAAGAGAGGGTTAGAAGCTGTTGGATGATTTTTTTAATAAGCTGGTAATCCAGTATTTTTATTCTCTGTCATCTTAAAAAAAAAAAAACAACAGAAGAATGCAGCTAGTTTCTTAAATTAGAGATCTGTTGTGTAATTAGTCCATTTTAACTTCTGCGAGTTGTTGCTGTTTTCCCTCTGTGGTTTCCAGAAATGTCATTGGCTGGGCTTAAAAGGAGGGTTTTTTTTCTTCCAGAGAAAAATTCTATAAATATTTTCTCCCTTTTAGCATGTTTTAAATTTGAACGACATATTGTAAAGATAGCAAGAGTTATGAAAGCCTCTCTTGGCCGCCAATGAAATGCAGTGGGAAAACTGATTAGAGTGGGAGCTTCTGCCCACAGAGAATGCAGTTGGGGCCTCCTCAGAGGGGTTCAGGAGCCAGAGTACCCCAGCTTCCTCTGTTCACTGGTACTCAGGCTTGGGAACTGGAGAGAAGGGGAGGCCACTCTCAAGGTGGGCAGGCAGGCTATACTTGGGGAAATGGTGTCCCTTGCTCATGGTCAGGATTTCACCCTTAGTGATTCATTTCTTTGGATGGGATTTTAGGCATGAAGTTGACATAGGTATAACTTTAAGGGTTTTCCATGTTAAAATGCATACCCTTTTCTCCAACAAAGGTATACAGGTATGCAATATGTGAGTTAAAACTTATGTAAAGGGATCTTCATCACAGAATGATTTGTGACTGAAAATGACCAGAAACAACCTGGTTAATATCCATTGATAGGAGACTGGTTAAACAAAATCTGGCACACCCCATAATAGATGTTATGCTGCCATTCCAGAGAATGCAAGAGAACTGTAGATATTAATGCACAGTGTTTGGTGAGATTATAGTGTTAAGCAAAAAAATAGGAAATAGAGAATTTTATGGTATGTTTATGATACGCTATCATGTGTCTTTTTAAAAAGGACATATGTGTATAACCTTGTGTCAGAAATTGGCAGCTGGGGAAGCCTTCAAGAAGGAAAATAGAGCCAGGAGGGGGTCTTGCTTTTTCCTATACACACTGTTCTCCTGTTACTGTCCACTCATAGTGCTATCGCTTGGCTTTTTTAAAAAGAATACATTTATACATAATCATATACATGTAGCCTTGCATATGCCTCGGTTATCTTGGGAGGTATATATAAGAAGTTGGGAGGACAGGCGAGGTGGCTCACACCTATAATCCCAGCACTTTGGGAGGCTGAGGCAGGAGGATCACCTGAGGTCAGGAGTTCGAGAGACCAGCCTGGCCAACATGGTGAAACCCCATCTCTACTAAAAACACAAAAACTAGCTGGGCACAGTGGTGCATACCTGTGATACCAGGAGAATTGCTTGAACCCAGGAGGCAGAGGTTGCAGTGAGCCGAGATCGTGCCACTGCACTCCAGCCTGGGCAACAGAGCAAGACTCTGTCTCAACAACAATAACAAAAAGAGGTTGGGGCAGGGGGCCGGGCACAGTAGCTCATGCCTGTAATCCCATCAACTTGGGAGGCCAAGGCAGGCGGATCACTTGAGGTCAGGAGTTCACAATAAGCCTGGGCAACATGGTGAAACCACATCTGTACTAAAATTATAAAAATTAGCCAGATGTGGTGACGGGTGCCTGTAATCCCAGCTACTCGGGAGGCTGAGGCAGGAAAATCTTTGAACTTGGGAGGCGGAGGTTGCAGTGAGCTGAGATCATGCCGCTGCACTCCAGCCTGGGTGACAGAGCGAGACTCCATCTCAAAAAAACATAAATAAAAGAATAAAGAAAGTTGGGGGCAACATAGAGAAACATCTCTTGATTCCAAGGTATGCCCTTGAAGTAATTTGACATTTGAAAGAGGCTGTTCAGCCTAGTGCAATGGCCCACGCCTGTAATCTCAGCACTTTAGGAGGCTGAAGCAGGAAGATTGCTTGAGACCAGGAGTTCAAGATCAGCCTGGGCAACATAGCAAGACCTCATCTCTACAAATAATAATTTAAAAAATCAGCCAGGTGTAGTAGCTCGTGTCTGTGGTCACAGCTACTCAGGAGGCTGAAGTGGGAGGATCACTTGACCGGCGCCACTGCACTCCAGCCTGGGCAACAGAGTGAGACCGTGTCTCAAAAAGACAAAAAGAGAGAGAGAGAGATTGAAAGGCTGCTTTGGGGCTGACTCTAGATGTGGGCTGGGCCCTCAGAAAGTGGGAGAATAAATTTTATTCTGTATGACTTTGGATCCACATAGAGAACATGGGTTAACGTTCCCAGCCGTATGTTCTCAAAGGTCCCTGGTATGTCCTCTTCTGTGCCCACAAAACCCCACGCCTATTACTACTGCTGTATGTCAGTAATCGGGTTTTTTACCTGTCTCCACCCACAGACAGGATGTTCGTTGCAGTCAGGGATGGGCTTATTCCTCTTTGCAGCCCCAGGACCCAGCACAGAGCCTGTAGCTTGGAAGTAGGTGCTAGTGTCAGTTAGATCTGGGCACAGCTATGAGACTTCAGGCCTCAGAGCCTCAGTTTCCTCATCTGTAAAATGGGAAGAGTACTAATCTTCTTTCTATTCCTGGTTACAAAGATGAAGTCAGATAAGAAGTCTGCCTGGCACACGCCAGGTGTTCAGTGATGATACCTGCTTAGTCTAAGACAGTACCTCAATAAATGCCTATTGAAGAATAAATTCCTCCCATGAGGTTGAGGTGGGTTAAAATGCAAATACTTGGCCAGGCGCAGTGGCTCATGCCTGTAATCTCAGCACTTTAGGAGGCCAAGGCAGGAGGATCACTTGAGGTCAGGAGTTCAAGATCAGCCTGGGCGACATGGTAGAACCCTGCCTCTACTAAAAACATAAAAAATTAGCTGAATGTGGTGGCGCACACCTGTAGTCCCAGCTACGTGGGAGGCTGAGGTAGGAGGATCACTTGAACCCGAAAGGTGAAGGTTGCAGTGAGCCGAGATTGGACCACTGCACTCCAGCCTGGGCAACAGAGCGAGACACTGTCTCAAAAAAAAAGCAAATACTGCCAACATTAACACTTTTAGTCCCTGTTGCTGGTTAAGAATAAGTTTATCAGCTAAGCTCTTCCAGCCCCTATGACTGCCTGAGAACACCTCATACCTGAAGAAAGAGGATGGGCAAACAAGGAAAAGCAAGGAGGAAGTACTTGCCAAGGACAAGGGAGGCAAAGCACCCATGAAGAGTCACAGCAGCTACATCCCGGAGCACTTGCCATGTGGCTGGCATTGTGCCCAGCTCTATAAAAAAAAAATGACAGCCGGGTGAGGTGACTCACACCTGTAATCTTAGCACTTTCAGAGGCGTCAGATCATCTGAGATCAAGAGTTCAAGACCAATCTGGTCGACATGGTGAAACCCCGTCTCTACTAAAATACAAAAATTAGCTGGATGTGGTGGTGTGCACCTGTAATCTCAGCTACTCAGGAGGCGGAGGCAGGAGAATCAAACCCAGGAGGTGGAGGTTGCAGTGAGCCAAGATCGTGCCATTGCACTCCAGCATAGGAGAGAGAGAACAAGACTCCTTCTCAACAAAAAATTAAAAAATAATAAAAATTAAAAAAAAAAACATAAGATGGTGTCTTGCTATATTGCCCAGACTGTTCTCAAACTCCTGGGCTCAATCAATCCTCCTGCCTTGGCCTCCCAAAATGCTGGGATTACAAGCGCCCGGCCTCAGCTCTTACAAGCGCTATCCAATTGAAATCTCCCGGTAACCTTGGAAGTAATCTCTTATTGTCCCCATTTTCCAGACCAGAAGACTGGGGAGCTGGGAAGGAAAATAACTCACATGAACCAAAATTTGAACCCAGTTCCATCTGACTCCAAAACCCATGCTGTCACCCAGCCTTGCCAGGCTGGCTGCTGGTGGGCTTCCTGGTGGCTCTGTGTAGCCCCTGCCTTGTATATGGCAGTCGCTTAGGTCTGTCACACCCCAGAGTGTGGGCTTACCGAGAGCCAGGGAAATCTTCGTGCCAAAGGGGCCTGAAAACCTCTCAGTCACGGATGAAAAACAAATCTGTTTCACGTCCATTCGGGACCATGCGGCTGGTGGTGGCCAGGCCCTGGGGACGCCCCTTCTCTGAGCCATCACCAGGAGGCAGGCAGCCTCTTCCACAGCTCTTTCCCTCCTAGCAGCCTGGAGGCCGCTGACTGTGTGGACATCACTAAGCTCTCCAAGAGGAATGGACTTAACGGCAGGGTGACTTTCCTCCAGCCAGGCCCTCCCAGGAAGAACCTGTGGCTGTACAACCCTCCACCCCTAGTGCCATCTTGCCAAGGTTTTGCCAGGTGTGGACCTGCAGTGCAGAGAGCAGCCGGTGAATAGCAAAACAAGGGACCTGCAGTCAGTAGGACCAGCCTATACCTTCCACACACAGAGGACCTCGCTCGGGCCACAGGACAGTGTGCTGGTACTGCCGGGAGGGGCCCAGGCCACCAGAGAACAGCCTTCTTGGGCAGCCATGCAGCCTTCCCGTGGGGCCAGGTCTCTCCAGCCTGCCAGGAGCTGGTGGCCCAGCACTGGCAGGAGACTCTCCTGACCTGCCCCAGCAAGCCCACAGGGGAAGGCTCAAGTTGCTAAAATGGCACTAGCAGAAGGGGAATAACGGGCACTGGGATTCTTGACATTTCCATTCAGGCTGGTTTCGCGTTTCCCTCAAGCGAAGGTTGTGCTGTTTCCAGCACCTGAGCTTCTGAAGGAGACGGAAACATCTCTGCTCAGTGCCTGGCTGCGGAGGGAGGGATAAGAAGCATAGGAGCCTGCTGGGTGGGGGGGGAGGGGACAGGGGCAAGACAGCCACCCGTGGCCAGGAGAACCATCTGCCTGTCACTCTCAGCCTAACAAATGGCCAAACAAAGATGAGCTTCTGAGTGACCCCGACAGCTGAAAGTGGCCAAGGCTGAAGTCCATGGTGGGAAGCCAGAACTTTGGCATCCGCTAGCTTACAGGTCAAGTTGCATTTTCTCTCTCTCTCTCTCTCTCTCTCTCTCTCTCTCTCTCTCTCTGCAGTCAGGAACAGCACTGGAAGCTAACAGGCCAGATGGAGTTAGTCCTGAAGTTAAGTTAAACTTTCAGAAAGAAAAACGTCTTAGTCCTCAAGGTGAGTGTGCCAATTGCTTACCAGCAGAAGATCAATAGGTCATAGTGGACCCCAGACTGCACAGGCTTTGGAAACAGTCTGCTGTTTAGAGAGTGGTCTAGGTTCACTTTGGAGGGCTTCTGGAGACCTGTGTCCTCTTTGTCCCCCACCCCACCGCCCCTTAGCAAACTCAACCGTTAAGCATTGAAGCATACTAGGGCTCCTTGGTTCTTAAGATAACCTGAGATCCCTCAGATGGAGCATTTAAAAGCAAAGGTTCGGCTGGACGTGGTGGCTCACGCCTGTAATCCCAGCACTTTGGGAGGCCAAGGTGGGCGCATCACCTGAGGTCAGGAGTTTGAGACCAGCCTGACCAACATGGTGAAACTCCATCTCTACTAAAAATACAAAATTAGCTGGGCATGGTGGGGCATGCCTGTAGTCCCAGCTACTCGGGAGGCTGAGGCAGGAGAATCACTTGAACCCAGGAGGTGGAGGTTGCAGTGAGCCAAGATGGTGCCACTGCACTCCAGTCTGGGCAGCAAGAGCAAAACTCTGTCTCAAAAAATAAATAAATAATAAATAAATAAATAAAAAGCAAAGATTCCAGATTTGGGCAAATTTAGGTTTGAATCCCATTTCTGCCACCTACTAGCTGTGGACTTTGGATAAGCTCTTCGAGCTCTCTGGGCTTCACCTTCCTTATCTGAAAAATGAAACGAATAGTAATACTTATGCAGGGTGGCACTGTAAAGTTTAAAGAACAGAAGTGAAGCGGTCAGGGTTTAGGCCAGCCCCCAGCACATAGTAGACACTCAATAAATGTTGGTACCTCCAGCTCCCCAGAATCCCAGCCTGGGACAATCCAGGGTGGGCTTGCTGAAGCTCAGAGCAGCAAGACGGCTGCCAAAATGAAATCTACTTACTGAATTCTCCAAAAGATCCTCCTAGTCTGTGGGTCCTGAGCTCTGTCCCTAAGAGGGAGCCAGACCCTTCTGCTCACCAACTAGTCCCCCAGCACCTGATTGAAGCCACATTTCACATCATGCCTGTACATCTTCCCCTTGTCCTTCAGACCCATGTAGGGGCTCCCTCTGAGCCCCTAGCAGGGAGGGGCACCCCTTAGTGGAGGGCAGAGATCCTGGGCTCCTGAGCTCAGCCAGGCGGTGGCTGCCGCCCCCAACACACACAGGTGATACTCCAGGGGGCCTGCGCTCAGACACATCTTGAGGGGAAACCGCAAGACTGAGCCATTGTGCTTATTGGCGCCATAAATCACCAACTGTTCCCATCTTGCTGCACCTCCCTGCCCCCGCTCCCTTTCAGCCAAGCTGTCCCCAGAGCCCGCCCCCACCACCGCCTCCCACCGCCACCACCCGGGCCTGCGCGACTCCCCCACTGGGGGCCAGAGCCAACTGCTCACTTACAAGCAAGATGAGTTTGGCAGAGTTTATTTGTTCTCCTTCTTTTTCAAAAATCGGAACTGCCTTTGTTCCTGGACAATGAGGAGTGTGCAGCTATGGAAGGTGAGGGGTCAGGGCTGGGGTGGGTGGGGTGGGAACAAGGGCTTGGGGCAGCGAGGGCAGGCCTAGAGAGCTTGGATGCTCGGCAAGCCCAGGGCCAGTGCTCCCTTGAACTCTGGCCCCTGGCCAGCCCTCTTCAAAGCTGAGATGACTTCCTGGCTTCTGTATCCAGAACACATTCTCTATTCCTCTATCCACAGTCCTTTTTTCAAAATGGTCACGGGGTTCAACTCAGCCTAACCGGATGCAGGCCCAGTTCCTGCAGCAACCAAGAAGACAGGGGTAGCAGCTTTGACCACAGTCTGGCAACTTGCGTGGTTCCCACCTGCATGTCACCTCTGGGGGTCCCTTCCCTCCAAGAGCATTGCCGTCAGGAGGTCTTCTTGACTTCCTCTGCTTTGGCAAAGGCCTTCTTATACTCAAGAGTCTGGCTTCCTGATCTGCACAGAGGAGCCTCTCCAGATGTGTCCAGAAAATCCCCCCAAAATAGGGAGAAGGTCCCAATCAAAGCCAAAGTAAGGAAGAGGAGAAGGAGGAAGTACGAAATTGTCATGGCATGAGATTTTGTCACATACCTGTAATTAAACGTCCTCTTATATGTGCAGACACAAACACATGCACGTATACACATAACACAGTTACCAAATACTAAGATCTTAACGGTAGCCATCTCTAGGGAAAATGGAGTTATGGGTGACTCTGATTCGCCTCTATCCTAGCTTCCCTCTTACTAGCTGTATGATTTAGGGCAAGTTAGCTAGCCTGTCCTTTACTCAGTTTCTTCACCTGTAAAATGGGGCCGCCATTCTTCTCAGTGTACTATATTGTGAAGATTAAATGAGATTATACATTTCAAGATCTCAGAACAGTGCCAGGAACATGTAGTAGAGGTGCAGCATTCTTTTTTCTTTCTTTTTTTTTTTTTTTGAGAGGGAGTCTTGCTCTGTGGGCCAGGCTTCAGTGTAGTGGCGCAATCTCAGCTCACTGCAACCTTCGCCACCTGGGTTCAAGTGATTCTCCTGCCTCAGCCTCCTGAGTAGCTGGGATTACAGGCGTGTGCCACCACACCCAGCTAATTTTTTGTATTTTTAGTAGAGACGGGGCGAGCATCTTTTCACATGCTATGGGTTATTTCATGGCCGGGTGCAGTGGTTCACGCCTGTAATCTCAACACTTTGGGAGGCTGAGGCAGGTCGATCACTTGAGTCCAGGAGTTTGAGACCAGCCTGGCCAACATGGTGAACCCTATTTCTACTAAAAATACAAAACTTAGCCCAACATGGTGACGCACACCTGTAATCCCAGCTACTCAGGAGGCTGAGACAAGAGAATTGCTTGAACTCAGGAAGTGGAGGTTGCAGTGAGCTGAGATCATGCCATTGCACTCCAGCCTGGGTGACAGATCAAGACTCTGTCTCAAAAAAAAAAAAGGAAAGAAAGGAACTGGATGTGGTGGCTGATGCATGTAATCTCAGCACTTTGGGAGGCCGAGGTGGGAGGATTGCTTGAGGCCAGGAATTGAAAACCACCCTGGGCAACATAACAAGAAACAGGTTTCTACAATAAATAAAGAAAGATAAAAAGAAATCAAGGCCCTCTACATAGACACACATACACACACACACACACACACACACACACACCAGCTGTGTGTGTGAAGCAAACAACCACCTTAGTACCTGGGGAAAAAAGTACAGGGGTGAACTTGAGTGCGATGCTCAGGCCAAGAGGCCCATGGCCCCCTACTCAGTGCTGTGCCCAGGAGGCTCCTGCAGGGTGGGTCGGTGCCCCCAAACCATGTGTCAGCTGGAAAAGGGGGAATCTGGCCATCTTTCGGTCCCCGGCATCCACCTTCTTGCCCAGCGTCAGCCAATAATGAACTTACCCCTGGCAACTCACTGCCAGCAGCACACTGCCAGGCAGGGGGACCCCACAGCTAGACTTGGGCTTGGCAGGGGACCTGTCCACAGACCCAGCATTCCAGGCCACAGACTGAGAGGTAAGGGAAATGCAGACACCAGGAATGCAGTCTGCTCCAGCAAAATGCTGCTGCAAGCCGCCCAGATCCCTGTCATAAAAGCTTAACGTAATTACGAAGGAAAGAGCGACTTCCGGTCTGAGTCAAGACGAAGGCATTCTAATAAAGCCAGGCCCCCCCACCAGAGGACTGACTTGGCTTCCAGATCCTCCTCCCCCACCTAGCCCACCCAAAGCCTACAGGGGGCCCAGGACTGATCTCCAAAGCAAAGGTCCCGCCCACAGCAGAGCTGAGGAGCTGTGGACAGCCTGAGCACCACCAGACAGGGTGGCCCATCTATCACCCACCATTTATGGGACTCGCCATGGGCCCTGACCTTGTCTTCAAGAAGCCTCCATGCCAGTGAGCATATGCCCGAATAGTTAGAGAAGGAAGGGGCAGGGCAGCCTAATGCAGCCTTGGGAGGGCCAGGAAAGTTCTGGAGTTTACCAGTGGGGGAGTGAGGAAGGTGTGCCTAGCAGGAGATCCAATGGGTGCAAAGGAATGGTGGATCCACGAGGCCAAAGTGAATGAGCCCAATGGAAAGGTGCAGAGGGGCTGGGGAGTGGAGCGGGCACAGCGCAGGCTGCCTGAGTGTGCTGGCATCACCAACCACAGAGGGAGGGACCAGAGCTGAGGCAGACACTGCCTCTCTTGTGATCATCTCCTTTTCAGCTCATCCTCCCCATTCTGCCCCCCAAAAAAAACCACTCTGTCCCCTGAAATAGGCCCAGTGTATAGTGCCCCGCATAACTGATCATAGCCTGTGAACAGTTCTTCCCCAAAACCAGCCTGAAGACTAAAGGTTTCTCCTCTGCATGCCAGTCCCCATGTTCTGCTCCGGTGACACCACAGCGAACCGAACAGGCCTGATCCCCACGCTGGTGGAGCTTACATTATGGCAGGGGAGACAAAAACTCAACAACTAAACAGGCAAAAGCAGCTACAATTAGAAGCTACGGAAAGTATGATGGGGAAATAGTCACGGAAACAATGAAGGAATAGAACAGGGACCTATTCTGAAGCAGTGCAGATGACAGGCAGTGGTGACATTTCAGCCAGGAGCTACAGCTAGCCAGGGGGAGAAAAGGGAGAACAGCAGATGCACAGTGGCTGAGGAAGGAACAAGTTTGGAGCTTTCAGGGGACTAACAAAAAAGCCAGAGTAGCAGGGGCCAAGAGAGCAAGGAGGAAGGGACACGTGGCAGGGGGTGTCTTCTAAAGTATGCTCTTCCACAATGTGACTTTGGCATTCTTCCTCCCATGGAGAGTTGGGATCCATGTCCCCTTTCCTTGAATCCAGGTGGAAGTGACACCATGTGACTTTCTTCTTTTTTTTTTTTTTTAAACGGAGTCTTTCTCTGTCGCCCAGACTGAAGTGCAATGGCACAATCTCGGCTCACTGCAACCTCCGCCTCCCAGGTTCAAGAGATTCTCCTGCCTCAGCCTCCTGAACAACTGGAACTACAGGCACATGCTACCATGCCCGGCTAATTTTTGTATTTTTAGTAGAGACGGGGTTTCACTGTGTTAGCCAGGATGGTCTCAATCTCCCAACCTCGTGATCCACCCGCCTCAGTCTCCCAAAGTGCTGGGATTACAGGCTTGAGCCACTGCCCCCAGCCGATGCCCGGCTAAATTTTTGTATTTTTAGTAGAGATGGGGTTTCACCATACTGGTCAGGCTGGTCTCTAGCTCCTGATTTCAGGTGATCTGCCCACTTTGGCCTCCTAAGGTGCTGGAATTACAGGCCTGAGCCACCGTGCCTAGCTGACTTTCAAGGCTAGGTCAGAAAGGAAATCAGCTTGGACCTTTTCCACTGGAACATAGGTGCTTGGGTTTCTGGGCCATCACTAAAGAAATATAACTGCTCCGAAGCTTCCATGCTGTGAGGAAGCCCAAGACACACGGAGAGGCCAGCATAGGTGCTCTAATCAGCAGTCCTAGTCTTCAAGTCATCGCATGCCAGGTGCCTGCCATGTGAGTGCACAAGCCTTTGGATGGCCCCAGCCCCTAGCCTTTGAGGCGTCCAGCTGAGGCCCTGGACATCACGGAGCAGAGATAAGTTGTTCCCATGATGCCCTAGGCAAATTCCTGGCCCATAAAATCTGTAAGCATAAGAAAATGGTGATGGGGTGGTTTTATGCTGCTAAGTTTGGGGTGCTTTGCTCTGCAGCAGCTATAACTGGAACAAGGCTGAAGATGTGATTGAAGAGGCAGGGAGGACCTAGAGCAGCTAGATTTTATGGGCCATGCGAAGGGTTGGGCATGCTGTGTGCATGCACTCGGGAGTCACTGAAGGACTGTGGACGGGAAAGTAAATGATCAGATTTGCCTTTGATTAGCAGATTTTCGAGGTCTCTCGGGCTGCACTGTGGAGAATGGATTGGAGGGTGAATGTGGGAGACCTGGTGATTGGCTGATACAGTGGTCCTGGAGAGAGAGGAGGGGGACTGGATAAGGAAGGGACAATGGCCATGACGATGAGTAGATGGACTTGGGAGACTTGCTGCAGGTAAAATAGTCAGGGATTAGAGCTGAGGCATCCAGCTGAGACCCTGGACATCATGGAGCAGATACAACTCCTGACGTCAGGAGTTCAAGACCAGCCTGGCCAACATAGTGAAACCCCGTTCTACTAAAAATACAAAATTTAACCAGGTGTGGTGGCACGCGCCCGTAGTCCCAGCTACTTGGGAGGCTGAGGCAGGACAATCGTTTGAACCCAGGAGGTGGAGGTTGCAGTGAGCCAAGATCGCGCCACTACACTCCAGCCTGGGCGACAAAGCAAGACTCTATCTCAAAAAAATAAATAAATAAAAAAGAAAGAAACACAGATCATGAGAACATCCTTGCCATGGGGTTATTCTGGGTCACAGAAGGAGGTATTCTGGATTCAGAGTCAACGCCCAGGCACAGTGGCTCATGCCTGTAATCTCAGCACTTTGGGGCTGAGGTGGGCGGATCACCTGAGGCCAGGAGTTTGAGACCAGCCTTGCCAACATGGTGAAACCACGTCTCTACTAAAAATACACAAATTAGCCAGGCACGGTGGTGCACGCCTGTGATCCCAGCTACTCAGGAGTCTGAGGCAGGAGAATTGGAGAATTGCTTGAACCCAGGAGGTGGAGGTTGCAGTGAGCCGAGATGGTGCCATTGCACTCCATCCTAGGTGACAGAGCAAGACTCTATCTCAAAAAAAAGTCAACAGCAAGAAGAGGAGGCCATTTCCCACTCAGGGCCCCAATGAGACACCTTCTTAAGGACTAGGAACCCTACCTCAAGAAGCTTGTGGTTTAACTGAATAAACAAGGCCATGCAGTAAATGACCATAGCCACCTGGGTCAGTGACTGATCTGTTCTGTCTTCTTCCTTAGTTGGATTATTCCCAAATTTTACCTGCATATATAGCCACCTTGAACAAAGACTACATTTCCCAGGCTCCTTTGCAGGTAGGTATGGTCATGTGTCTGAATTTTGGTCACTGGGTTGTAAAAGGAGGGAGTGTGTACTATGACTCCTGGGAAGTGAAGAGCACAACAGAGGGCTTATGAGCCCAGACACTGGCATGAGACTGTCTGAATTCAAATCTTGTCACAACCACTTCCTAGCTGTGTGATCTGCCCAAGTTACTTAACCTCTCTGTGTCTTCCTTCCTTCATTTGTAAAATGGAGCTAATAATAGTAGTTACTTCATAGAGTTACATGAGAATTAAGTGCACTTGGTTTTTCTTTGTTTTGGGGGGTTTTTTTTGGTGGGGGTGCTGTTTTGTTTGTTTTTGTTTGCAGGGAGGGGGTGTTTTGTTTTGCTTTTGAGACAAGATCTCACTCTGTCACCCAGGCTGCGGTGCAGTGGCACAATCATAGTTCACTGCAGCCTCCAACTCCTGGGCTCAAGCAATCCTCCCACCTCAACCTCCTGACTAGCTGAGACTACAGGCACACACTGCCACACCTAGTGAATTTAAAAAATTTTTTATGTAGAAACAGGGTCTCACTATGTTGCTCAGGCTGGTCGCGAACTCCTGGCCTCAAGCAATCCTCCAGCCTCGGCTTCCCAAAATGCTGGGACTACAGCCACCTCACCCAGCCCAAGTGCCCTTGAAACAGCAATCAGCACATAGTAAATGATGCATCGGGATTTGCTGCTATTATTAATTATAGTTACTAACCCTAAAGGGAGGCAGTACCTCCTCCTTCCTGTTCCTCCTTCTCATGGCCTGGAGTGCAGTCATGATGGCTGGATCTGGAGCAGGCCTCTCAGTCCCTGAAGTGATGATACTGGGAACCAAGGCTACACACAGCAGGCTGGGCCAGCCAGACATGTCTTGGAGAAGTGGAATCGAGAAGAGTAGCTCATAAGATCAGTAGGTCAAAAGCAGAGAGAGAACTAGATCACACTTGCCAACACAATCCCAGCTCAGAGTCTCAGCTGCTCAAAAAGGGAGGTAGCTTCCACCCCAGAGTAATGGCAGAACAGAAAGGGAGAGTGAGTCGGTTCGGTCTCTGGAGGTTCTTAATTCAATGTCAGGAGGCGTGCAGCCTTCAGCAGAGAGTAGGGAGCCACTGAAGGTGTGTGAGCAGAGGAGTGGCAGAACGAGAGCAGGCCCTAGAAGCTGGGCTGACAGCTGCGAGCTGATGAATCAGAGGAAAGGAGACCCTGCATGGTCAGGGGCCACCACAGGAATCCAGGAACGAAAGAAAAGGATTCTCTGTGGTGGAAGAGTCACCAGACCTCAGTGATTTTGCTCTTCTGCCACCGTAGCACGTTTGTAAGTCACAACTTACTGTTTCTAAGCCCCACCCCATATCTGGGACTGCTCCAGGCTCCTTCTGCATCCTAAGAAGTCAGTAAAGTTTCCAACACAAGGCTACTGGCCCCAGCAGCTTGGAACAGACAAAGAATCTGATGCCATGGCTGCATCAACCTCCTGAGCCTGGGTTTGGTGAAATTGACAGACACGCCTCCCGCTGTTAGGAGCAAAGGTGCCTGCCTCCTGGGCTGTGGATAGGGGCAGAACTGGATCTACATGTCACTGGTTTGCATCCCCTGCAGGGCCTTAACTTTCAGCCCATTGGTGGTGAGGAATGGAATAAAACAAAACCTCAACAACAAAAAAAACGGGTGGGAGACTATTGTGACAGAAAGCACAACTCACGCTCACAGAGATGGTGTGTGGTGGAAGGAACTAGACACAAGGATGGGGCACTGGCTCACACCTGCAATCTCAGCACTTTAGGAAGCCGAGATGGGAGGATCGCTTGAGGCCAGGAGTTTGAGACCAGCTTGGGCAATAAAGCAAGACCCTCTCTACAAAAGAATGTTTAAATTAGCTGGGCATGGTGGCACACACCCATAATTTCAGTTACTTAGCAGGCTGAGGTGGGAGGATCTCTTGAGCTCGGGATGTAAAGGCTGTAGTGAGCCGTGATTGCACCACTGCACTCCAGCCTGGGTAACACAAGACCCTGTCTCTGAGAAGAAGAAGAAGAAGAAGAGGAAGAAGAGGAAGAGGAAGAAGAAGAAGCAGAAGAAGGAAGAAGGAAGAAAGAAGAAAGAAGAGGAGGGGGAGGGGGAGGAGGAGGAGGCGGCCAAACACAGAAGCAAACACTGCTGGATGATTCCACTTTACAGTTAAAAAGCTGGCACTCAATCCATGGTGATAGAGGTCTATGGTGATGGAGAAATAGTGGTTGCCTCTGTGGGTGGGAGTACTAACAGGAAAGGGCACCAGGAAACCTTCTGGAATGATGGGGAAGTTATCTGATATGATTTTTATCAGAGGCGGAGACGTGTAAAACTTTATCGGCTGGGCATGGTGGTTCATGCCTGTAATCCCAACACTTTGGGAGGCCAAGGCGGGCAGACCATCTGAGGTTAGGAGTTCAAGACTAGCCTGGCCAACATGGTGAAACCCCCATCTCTACTAAAACTACAAAAATTAGCTGGGCATGGTGGCGAGTGCCTGTAATCCCAACTACTAGGGAGGGTAAGGCAAGAGAATTACTTGAACCTGGGAGGCGGAGGTTGCAGTGAGCTGAGATTGCACCACTGCACTCCAGCCTGGGCGACAGAGCGAGACTCCATCTCAAACAAACAAACAAAAATTGTATCAAGCTGCACATTTAGTGCACTAAAAGCTGATCTTTGTATCTCAAGGAAAAAGAAAAAACACAAAAAAGAGGTCCATTAGGGGTACCACAAAAGGTTCATTAGGGATACCACTGCCCCCTTCCCATTAGAGTGGGAACCCCTAATGAACCTTTTCTTTTTTCTCAAAGTCCTTGCAGAAGCTGCAGCCACTCTGCCAAGCTCCACCAGGCCCCGCTCCTGCAGTCCCTCTATTAGCGTAGCTCTCCTCCGCTGAAATGCAATTAGGGGAAAACAATGTCTGTGGCCCAGATGCCACTGCGGAAGTGACCAGGAAGAAGAAGAAGGGGGATGGGGAGGACCCACTGGGAGTCTGCGGGAGCTGCCGAGGAGAAGAGAAAGCAGACGCGAGGCTGGGCTGTGCCAGCCGACTAGTCCCCCACCCACAGATGCATCTCTTTGCTGGGGACCAGGGCAAACCATCACTGAGCCAAGGAGCCCAAGGCCTTGCAGAGGGAGACGAAATGGAAGCCACACCATCACAGGCTCTCCAGCGTCTCCGCTGAGGAGGCGACGCAGGACGTGTTTAAACATAAGTAAACGGGAGCAGTGAAAGGAAGGAGCGGTAACAAAGGCAGAGGGAAAGGCAAACAAGACCAACAGCTGGAAACCAAGCATGTCTCCGGCTGTAATCTGAAGTGCTCCTGGCTCCTGTCTGTACAAAGATGCTTCTGGAACCCGGGCACATGGGAGAATGCAGGTACCCCGCCAGCCACCAAACTGAGGCAACCCCAAATTGCCCAAATGCTTCAGCCCCATTTGTCCCATCAACTTCAACTGCAAAAATGGCTGCTGCATTTTTGTGGCGTCTCAGACCCCTGATATTCCTGCTTGTTTTAACCCCACCTGCACCATCTCTGTGCAATCCTCACATGTCCAATACGGGAGATATTGAACTCACTAAATTGCTGAGACTGGATCTTGCCATTTCAGTCTTTCCAATTAATATAAATATCTCCAGATCTGTCAGCCCCAGAAAAATCAAAATTCCAGATATTGACATCCTAGAAGGACTTCCAGCAAAGCAGACCCTGATATAAGGATTTGAGTACGGGTTCATTTAGGAGGTGACCCTGGAATCACAAGTGAGAGTGTAGGGGAGGAGACAGGACAGAGAGGAAAGCCAACAAAAGGTCCTCTGTTGAGCAGGCTCCCACTGCGGGTGACTGACTCAGTTCTTCTGGGGACTCTGTGTAGAGCATGCCAGTAGATTGTCCCCAGAGGCAAAGGAGCCAAGGTAGGTATCCATCCACCCCTATCCCTCATTGGAAGAGAGTCGCTCCTTATTAATTCCCTGGCATTTTAGAACAGCCTATCTCAGCCTACCCCAGCCCCATCATATGCAGGCTAAGCATGGCCCTGGAGCCAGAGAACGCCTCAGGCAGAGCGATGCAGAAACCCACTGGCCCGTAGGGGTACAGTCTGCTTTGACCCCCAGCATAGGCCAGCAGGGCACCATCAATATCTGCCATGCTTAGTCACCATATAGAGGAGCCACACTCTGCTGCTCCAAGATGCTAAAGGCAACTCCCAGGTTTGCCCACTGCATTGCAAGAAACACAAAGCCAAGTCAAATTAGCTGAGCCCAAACAGGGGAAAAAAGGACAAAAAGAAGTGGGGTAGGAATTTACTGACTCTTGTAACCAGGGAGTCAAGGGAGAGAAATGGCTTCAGGTAGAGCTGGATTCAGAGACTCAAGTGGATCCAGAGCTCTGCCTTCCTCCATGGCTTGGCTCGACCTGACTCTATAGACAGGCAGACCTGCCAACCCAGGTAGCACCAAATTCACAGCCTCCCAGCTTTGCAGTCCCAGTACAAAAAAAAAAAAGAGCCCTCTTCGCCATTGGCTGTGGCACTCTGAGGAAGATTTTGATTGGCCTGTCTAGAATCACGTGCTCATCCTTTAACCAATCACTGCAATCAGGGGAATAGGATAATTTGATTGGCCAGGCCAGAGACACATGCTCAATTCATGTGGCCACCCAGGAATGGCACTATGATTGACAGCCCCTCCAGCTACAAGGAATGGGAAAGAGGTGTTTTCAAGAAGAAAAAGGGCCCCACAGATTAGTGACTTGCTAAAATCCATGGGGTTAGTCAGAAGCAAAACCTGAACCTTGACCTAGCTGCTTTATTCCCAGAGGTAGCCTGTTATCAATCAAGAAACACAGGCTTGCTTCCTCAACAAATAGGCTGCAAATCTAGATGGATGTTCTTGAGCAAATGTCTTAACCTTTCTGAGCCTCAGAGTTCTCATCTATTAAATGGGCCTATTAATACCTTCCCATAGGGTGATTGAGATGTTTACACGACATAACTGGTAAAAAATGTTTGGCATGTATGCCCATGGTATTACTGCCCTACTCCAAAACCACACATCTTCTCATCTTCTTTTTCAAGCTTCCAACATCTTCGCAAGCCAGGAATAAAGGAAAGACATCGGTGAAGTCCTTGTTTTTTGTTGCTGTTGTTGTTTTGTTTTTTGTTTTTTGTTTTTAGTAGAGACAGGGTTTTGCCATATTGGCCAGGCTAGTCTCAAACTCAAACTCCTGACCTCAAGTGATCCACCGGCCTCAGTCTCCTACAGTGCTGGGATTACAGGTGTGAGCCACTGCACCTGGCCCTGGAAACTTTCAAACGACATCTTAAAGGACAAGGAGAAGGTTATCTATTACTACCTAATAAATTCGCTCAAATTTCTGCAGCTTAAAATCACACACATTATTATCTCACAGTTTCTGTGGGTCAGGAATCTGGGAGTAGCTAGGCTCAGTGGTTCTGACCTAAAATCTCTGATGAGGTTTCAGCCAAGGTGTGGGCCAGGGCTGCAGTCATCTGAAGGCTCCACTGGGGCTGGATAATCTGCTTCCAAGATGGCTCCCTCATGTGGCTGTTGGCAGGAGGCCTCAGTCCTCACCATGTGGGGCTCCCCAAAGGCCACTTGAGTACCCTCACCACATGGCCGCTGGCTTCCCTCCTGAGGAGAAGAGTATCAAAGAACATGTGGACATATCTTTCAAAGCACCAGTGTCCAGCACAGGGCAGAGTTTTCCACCAGCTGTTTCGCCCTTTCCTCACATCTGTCCAGCTGGGCACCCCAACGTCTCTCTCCCCTTGCATGGGACATATTATCAAGGACAGTAAGTTTCAGAGGCAGAACATGGCTTATCTCAGAAGCGGCCATATAGGTCATGCAGAAGAAATGGGCAGAGCAGAGTGGCCGTGGGATGTGGGCAGGGGCCCAGGGTGAGGGAGCCTGAGGTGTTGTTACTACTATGCCTCTGTCTAAGAACCCAGGGCATGTTGTGACAGCATTTTCTGCACTGCCCAACTGGGCATCCTCCATGCTCCCACGGTGGTGCCCTCACAGAACTAAGGCTGCTACAGTGGGCCCTGCGAGGGACCAGTCTCAAACTGAGTGGTTTCCATCGCCAAAGGAAGTTTCCACAAGGATGTCAGCTCAAAATGGGGAAGCACAGTCCTAGGGGTTCTCAAGGGTAGGCACCTGGGCAGAATACTGGGGCCAGTAGGCCCACACCATTCTCTCTTCCTGCACTTCTGGAAAAGAGATGGCCAAGAGCATATCAGCCTCCAGTCAAGCAGACTTGGCCAATTCCCACCTCAGCCACAGCAAGTGCCTAACTGAGCAAAGGCTGACAGGTCAAGGATTTCCACATATCCCACTAGCTCTCATGGAGCCGTTTTTAGGGGCCAGGGGCCAGGGGCCAGGCACTCCAGTGCATCTTCTTATTTTATCCTCACAAACACCCTCTAAGGAAGGAGCTGGCATCAGCCGCATTTTACAGAAGAAGAAACTGAGGCTCACAAAGGTGGAGTAACTTGCCCCAAGTCACACAGTTAGTAGGCGGCAGAGCCAGCCACGCCTTCAGCCCCAGCCACGTTCCTTGCATTAAAATACTTGTATGTTATATCGCATTTAGCATATTACTTAGGGCAGGGTTTCTTTTTTTCTTTTTTTTTTTGAGATGGAATCTCACTCTGTGGCCCAGGCTGGAGTGCAATGGTGCGATCTTGGCTCACTGCAACCTCTACTTCCTAGGTTCAAGCAATTCTCCTGCCTCAGCCTTGCGAGTAGCTGGGATTACAGGTGCCTGCCACCACACCCAGCTAATTTTTTTTTTTTTTTAGTAAAAACAGGGTTTCACCATGTTGGCCAGGCTAGTCTCAAACTCCTGACCTAAGGCGATCTGCCCGCCTTGGCGTCCCAAAGTGCTGGGACTACAGGCCTGAGCCACTCCACCTGGCCTGGGGCAGCATTTCTTAATGTTTGTCATCAAAAGGCGTTAACAGCCTTCTGGGAGTATCAAGGTAGAGCCCAAACTGGCACCTCAGCAGGCTGGGCACGTCTTGGTTTGCCATGTTTGGCGTCGCTGTCTATGTCCATCTGTATTCTATTCCATCAGAGGTCCCTGTGCTTGTTTGAATAGAAAAGCGACGTTGACAATCATTTCAAATCCAATACAGTTAATCCTCCAGGAAGAGCTGCCACCTTTACCCTGTTTCAAGTGCCCTGGCATCCCTGCAGAGACTGCAAAGTACTGGGATCCAGTCTCAAATCATAGAAGGCAGCCCCTACTGCCCGAGTCCTGTCCACTGCTGTCACTCTTCCTTCTCTGTTGTCGCCCTTATCCCTGGGGGATTCCCAGCAGCTCTAAACTGAGGCAAGAAAGAGGGGGTGAGGTTTGGGGTGGGGGGACCACTTCTCTCACCTTACTGCTTCATTCACAACCCCCTATCCTCCTTCTCTTACCGCCCCCCACCCCCCGGCACCGCCAATCCCACAGCAGCCCAGAACAGAACTTGGCACATTCTAAAACTGAGTGGTTGCAGCTGCCACAGACGCCTGAGAAGAAAGGGTTAAAAACATCTTTCATCTCTCAGCAGTGCCTTTATATAGTCCATGTGTGACTCTGAATGGTTATGGCTTTATATATAGTGTGCTCTGTGCAGAGACAGAAAACACCGTAGTTAAGGGAACAAAGGCGGTTCTAGTCTAATTACCTGCTCTTATTTGTGGGGACCGCATCTCCAAAGGGCGGCCTTCAGGTGACATTTGCCATGTTGAGTGTGTGCCTGAAGAATCACGCCAATAATCACTGGAGAGGCAAATACAAGAGAGGTAGGAGCGCGCACAAATCAACTAAGGCCGCTCATCCTGTTTATTGTTTCTGGAAAAAAGAGAAATCACACCTTTCCCTTTGGATGTTTTCACACATAGTCGAACCTTAAAATGTCAACTTCTGCAAGGCATTTGACCTAAAAATAGTATAATTTCTGTGTCGTTTAAAATGACAGACTTAAGCCTGATTTTGCAGACATACATCTGGGATGACAAACCCAAGTTGCATTATTTAGGGACAGAGGCTTTGAAAGCAGCAGCCAGGCCTTCATTTTAAAATGTGCCTGTTCCTGTAGTTTCTCGTAGGTAAAATCTGCTCGGATTTTTTTGGCCAACAGGTCGCTTCTTTGTCCCTTGGTGATTAAGTGAAACAGGAAAGAAAAAAGGAACAGCTCGGGGAAGATGGAAGGAGCTGGTAGTCATGGCCCGGGAAACCAAGCACCTTTGCATCTTAGATGATAGCCAGCCTCTGCTCCATCTGGGGCACTAAAGGGCTCAGACCTGCATGTCCACACTGCTGCACTCACAAACAGAGCGAAGCCAGGAGTTCCAGTTGAACCAACCTCGCTGGGCAGAGAATGTCACATGCGCCCTGGCAGGCAGGCAGGCAGGCAGGCAGCCAGCAGCTCGCGGTTTGTTTAGACAGCACAGGTCACTCCTGTCCACACCCCAAGCTGACGCGGCTTTATAAACACTGAGCGCCGAGTGCGGTCTGTGAAGCAGCCCCGTCAGAGACCTGCACTGCACCAGAGGCAGGGCACTGAGGACACGTTCAGCTGTGACTTCAGAGGGAGCCACATTTCTTCATCCGCTGGAAGAACCCAGCTTAAAACAAAGTGGCCACAAAGCCCTGGGAGCACCGGACTGGGAAGATAAAGGTTCAAATCTTACCACAGTCGTAACTGGCTGTGTGACTTGGAACAGGTCACTTACAGTACACCTTTCTGAGCCGTCCTTTTCCAAATACACAGCTTAGACTACTGGCTCCAAAAGTCTTATTGTTCTGGCAGATCATCAATTCACATTTATTCAATGTATGAATGAGCAAATGAAGGAAGGAAGGAACTGAGCCACTGAACCAGTGAACAGCCTGAAATAAGAGTTCCCAGCCCGAGCCAACTCCGCCTTGCACCCAGCTCCACACCGCACCATCTCACCCTCTGCAGCTCCCTGAAGGCAAAAGGAAAGCATTTGAAAAAGGCTTCCTACAAATGTGAATTCACAGTCACATTTTAAATCCTCCAGCGCCAAAGCTTCTCCCTCACCCCACACCTGCTGCGAGCATTTACCTAAGGAGACGCTCACCACCAGTTTCTCCCACTCCCTCACTCCGCCCTCAGCTTCCTGCGCTGGAACCCCTGGGAGCCCTGGTCCCGCAAGCTGCAGCCCCATACCTTAGTGAAGAAACAAAAAGACTGCCCTCTCTCTCCTTGCACTTCACCAATGGGTTCGTTTCAAAGCCTCTGGGTGTATTTCAATGAGAACAACATGAAAACATGGGCGGATTCTTTTCTCTCTAAAAGAAAAAACCTGGAACAATAAGCTGAAATAATAACAAAGCCGAATGTGGACATCTTCTCCCCACCCTGAGAGCTCCCCACCTTGCATTTCCTGGGGCCTTGTCACAGCCCCCCCCAAGGCATGGATTGCCAAAGTCAAAATTAATTCCCCTACATTGACTGGGCATTGCAACCTGCTGATGTGTAGCTTGCGACTTATTTGTTCATTCATTAAACTAAAATGCAGTGAGCCCTTTCTAGGTGCAAGGCGCTGTGGAGGCTTCGTTTTGAACAAGCCTTTTAGGAAGCCTGCGGTCTAATGGGAAGCTGAGACAAGCCCATTAATAACTGTGATACAGGAAGAAACGAGGCGAGGCATCAACGCAGGAAGTGCTGGGAAAGAAGAAAGAACGTTTGTATCTGTGGAGGTGGGGCTGGAAGTGCTGGTCAGGAAGGCTTCATGAAGGTGGTGCTGATTCACCTGGGCAGTACAGTCTGGGCAAGATTGCAGCAAGCCTGGCTGAGAGGAAAGGCACTCTGGGCACAGGATGCTGAGTGAAAAAAGGTCCAGAGGTGGGCAGATGCCAGAAGCAGGGTCTCAGCATCATCCACCTTCAGGGAGAGCACATAGAGGCAATGGCAGACAAGCCTAGCAAAGCAGACAGGAATAGGACCCAGAGCAAGCAGAAAGTCAGGCTGAGGAGTCTGAAGTTTCTTTGGTGGGTAGAGGGGAACTACAGAAGGCTTCTTGACCAGGGAGGATCAGTCATTTGTCTCCTCTGAGATCCATTTCCTGCCCTTCTCTTGCTCTGCTTGGTGTAGCAGGAAACTACATTTCCCAGGGTCCTTTGCAAGTGGCCTCTATCAAGGTTCAGCCAATGGGGGACACTGGTGGAAGACAGAGGGCAGGAAGAGGGAGAAATCAGGGTATTTCTCCTCACTCTCTTTGCCTTGGGCAGCATCTCCAGCATCAGTTGCTTCTCCTGCATCTTCTCTGTGGTTCCAGATCCCGTCAGTTAATTCCAGCTCCCACATCCTCATAACACCTCCTTTCCCCTTTGTCCCTACAGCCCTAAGGGATGCTAGCTGCCATAGCTAACCTCTGGATTATAGGGGACCTCGCTGTTTCCTATTTGGCTTTTTAGCTTCTCAAGCATCTGCGAAGCCAGTTCACAGGATTCAATTCCTTGTGTTTAAATACCTAGAGTGGTTTCTCTTTTCTTGACTAGACTCTCACTAATACAGGGTAATTGTGTCCAGTTTGGTTCCAGCAGGCTCATGCTGGCTGCAGAAGGCCCCATCTGATAGTTTTTGGGGTATCCCAGGGGAAGGGGGAGCAATGCCTGAAGCAGCACACCGGCACGGGAATAGCCAAGAGACAACAGTCACAGAGCCACCAATGAGGTGATCCAACAGGACCACTCAGAAAGATGGGATGGGAACACCAAAGAGGTTGCTGATTTTCAGCTTGAGTGCCCAGGAGAATGACTGGGCTGTCAACAGAGGTGACGCAGCAGGGAGAAACTGCATGGGACCTAATCTCACTTTGTCGCCTAGGCTGGAGCACAGTGGCACTATCTCAGTTCACTTCAACCTCCTGAGTTGGGAACCTCCTGAGTTCAAGCAATTCTCCTGCCTCAGCCTCCCGAGTAGCTGGGATTACAGGCATACACCACCATGCCCGGCTAATTTGCTAAGTTTTGTATTTTGAGTAGAGACAGGGTTTCACCATGTTGGCCAAGCTGGTCTCGAACTCCTGACCTCAAGTGATCCGCCCACCTCGGCCTCCCAAAGTGCTGAGATTAGAGGCATGAGCCACTACGCCCGGCCTGGACTTTTTTCTTTTTCTCCTCGTTTATTGTTTTTTTTCTTCTTCCTTAACTAATCCATGCACCTGACTATTGGGCTTTTTCTCAGTGATTTTGGATTGAGGAGATTGGAAGAAGAGATCTCTAAAGGGAGAGAGTACCAGGAGACAGGAGCAGCTGCAGAAGACAGCTTCAGGCCAGCAGGAGGGGCTGAGCCATGAGCAGGGGCATGAAGGAAATGTGGGGATGGAGCATACTGCACAGGCTCCTGTGGAGCACACAGGAACCTGGAGAAGAGCTATTATGCAAGGGGTCGAGGGCCCAGCACTGGGTAGGGGCCAAGGAGATGAAGGGAGGGGAGTGAGACTGGGCACATCAGCTGTCAGGGGCCTACCCAGAACAGAATCTGGAGCTCAGTGGAGGAAGGAGTCAGACCCGGGGCAGCGAGCACAGACGGGTCTTAGACAAGAAGCCTTGCAGAGGTCGGGCACAGTGGCTCACGCCTGTAATCCTAGCACTTTGGGAGGCCAAGGCAGGCGGATCACCTGAGCTCAGGCATTCGAGACCAGCCTGGGCAACATAGTGAAACTCCATCTCTACTAAAAATACAAAAAATTAGCCGGGTATGGTGGCACATGTCTGTAGTCCCAGCTACTCAGGAGACTGAGGCATGAGAATTGCCTGAACCCAGGAGGCAGAGGTTGCAGTGAGCCAAAATCACGCCACAGTACTCCAGCCTGGGTGACAGAGCAAGGCTCTGTCTCCAAAAAAAAAAAAAAGAATAAAAAGCCTTGCAGAGAAGAAAGGCAGTAAAAGACTTGCTCAGGGACAAGGTACAGAGACTATAGAAAGTAGCCCAACGAAAAGTAATAGCCCAAAGGTGCAAGGATGAGTATGTTCATTCATTCATGTATTCATTCATTCATTCATTCATTCACTCAACAAGCATTTACTGAGTGCCTCCACGTGCCAAGTACTATTTTGAGCTGTGGGGATGAAGCAGTGAATGAAAGAAATCAAAAGTCCCTGAGTGCCTAGAGCTTCTATTTCAATAAGGAGAAATAGACAATAAATTAGAAAACATCAAATATGTCATATTACAGGTGATGGGAATGGCTACAGGGAAACAGGAATGGGGTAAGGGGGGTTGCGATTTAAATAGGTTGCTTGGGGGAGGTCTCACTGGGAAGGAGATTTAAGCAAGCAAGGCATGAGGATTTCTGCAGGAAGGGTGTGTCAGACAGAGGGAACAGCCAGTGCAAGGGTCCTAAGGCAGGAGTATGCCTGGTGTGTTCTGGGAATGACAATGAGACCAAGTGGGGCCAAGTGGGGCCTGGGGTGCGGGGTAACAGGATATGAGGTCAGGGAGGTAGAGAGGAGGGGCCAGATCAGGGAAGGCCTTGTCAGAGGAAGGACTTGGGCTTTAATCTGAGGGAAATGGGTAGCCACGGGAGGGCTTGGAGCAGGAGAGTGATAGGATCGGACTGAGGGTAATGACTGAGTTAGGGAGGTGAGGAATCTGAGGACTGGGAAGCTACAGCAGTGAGCTGCCTTCCTGTGAGAGCCACTGTCCCAGAGACCCAGCTGGGGCACACGTATTGGGAGAGGAATGGCTTCCTGAGAGCAGGTGGGGTGAGGACAGGGCCAAGGAGTACCTCAGGCCTTTGCCATATCTGCGGCCCAGATATGTGAGTGCACTGAGATTCGCCGGCTCACAGTAGGAGCCTGCTACGCTATTAACGGGCCCTGAGTTCCACACCCACAATCCCATGGCACAAAGTATTGATGAGCCTCCTGAAGACCTCTCTCTTCCCTCAAAGCCCTGAACAGGATTTATTCCCCAGCCCCGTTGTCCAGCTGAGGGAGCGGGGACTATGAGCCCTCTGAAGTTTGTTCCCAGAAGCCCCTGCACTGAGGCCTGCCCTCACGCCCACCCCAGGGCTCTCCAGGCTGCCCACTGGCCTATCCAAGAGGCAGCCTGCCGACGGGGGCAACCTTGATGTGCCACCCACAGCCTGGCTCTGCCCCAGGAGCCGTCTTCTCCCCCAAACCCACCAGTGTTTGTGAACCTCGACACTCCTGTAGCACTCTTCACTCCTAAGACGGCCCACTTCTAGTAAAGCCCTGGCTGTGGCTTCTACAAACCTTCTGCCAGCAGTGGAACCCCCAGGGCCAGGCCTTGGCTGACCGTGTTTCGTTCTAGAGCCTCGGCCTAGCCTCTTCCCCTCGGTCTCTTGGAGCATCCACAAGACTTTATGTCTCTGCACCTATGAGCACAGGCCTACGGGACCTCTTTTTTTAGAAGAGTGGCTCCTCACAGCCCAAATCAGCAATTTACCCTCAGAACTCAAAATGACAGTAGTCCCTGGCGGGCACTCAATAACCCTAATTGGCAGCCATGTTGGAACTGGTAGCCATGTTAGAACTAACCGGTGGCCCGTTCATAAAAGATCCACCCAAAAGCAGGCACTGAGATCTCATCACAGAGGACATGGAGCTCTTCGCAGAAACACTGCTGCCATTGTCTGTCCTCACAACCCCAAACTCGGTCTTAGGGAGCCCAGGTCTATACAGCTGAGTGCAAAAGACACTGCGTTCGGCTTTAGCGTCTGTTCCTAAATCCTCCACAACAATAAAGTTTAGTCCGCCTGCTTGCCTTATGAAAGTCGACACTTTTGTACTCTACATAAAGTTGAATGTTAAAAATAATAGCTTTTGTGTCAGAGTATACACTTTCAATATTCATTTTCTATGCTTCAGGATAAAATATACGACCATTAAGTCACTACAATAAGTTGAAAAACAAGATTACTGCTTTCACATCTTGTGTGAGTTGCTAATAATCTTGCTGTTATCCTGACATTATGGTCAAAAGACATTGCTTTTAAAGTTATTGGGATGCAGTGTGCCGACATGACGGGTTTTTTTTTTTTTAAACATACAGCAGGGAAAGATGGAGGAAGGGGAGTTATGATTTTATTGGGGGTCAGGGGTGATGTCTTTTTAAATGTCTTATTAAGGAGAATTTCTGACACATGCAAAAGTCCGGGGAATCGTATAAGGAACGCTATGATCTCATCACCAGCTTCAACAACCTGCAGCCTACCTCACCCCACGGCCCAGAAAGCTTGAAGTAAGCCCCGACAGCACAGACTTTACCCAGATGGCACCCACTTGCCTTAACAATGTAGAGGATTCTTGTTGAGGGATAAGATCCGTGTTCCTAGTCTTCCCTCTGTACTTGGGCAAAACAGAGAAGAACTTCATTTTGGCTGATCCCCAGGAAGCCTGGGACGTTGCTTCCCAGACCTTCACTGCTGCCTGGACCTTTGCTGCAGCGGCTGGAACAGAAGGCGTTGTCTGCAGCTTAATGAGGGCCTGAGAGGGGAGCTGGGAGGGAGACAGCAGGCAAGGCCTTGCTGCCAGGGCCGCCCTCCATCTCCGCTGCCCGTGGGAAAAACACTCCATCTGCAAGAAATGACCTTTTGAAAAAAGCTCATCTGACCCCTCATTTAATATCAGCTTAAAATTATTGATGGGGCTTTCCATGGCCCTCAGGAGCAAGGCCAGAGGGCCCTGGTGTGCTCCAGCTCTGACAGTCAGTCCCCCACACCACGCCTCCACCTTCATCTCTCCCCTCAGTGCCTCCCCCTCTGACACACATTGAACAGGCCGCTCTGGGCACTTAGTGGAGGCGCCTTGGCTGGATTCCATGGGCTAGGTTCCAGGACCTTCACATTTGCTGATCTCTCCATCCAGAATACACAAATCCCTTCCCACTAACTATATACCTACTTGTCCATCAAAGGTTGGCTCCTGTCACCTCCTCCAGGAAGCTTTTACTGGGCTCCCAAAAAAGAGCCAGGCGTACTCTCTGTGCTCACAGAGCACCCAATATTGCTTGTCACTGAACCATTTTTCCAACAAATATTTGCTGAGCAGCTACTATGTGTCAGGTACTGCTCTAGCCACTGGTAATGTAACAGTGTCAAGAAAAACTATAAATAACTGCGTGTCCTCAGGAACTTCTATTCCAGTGGTGAAGACAGAAAATAAGCTACTCACACAACAAATAAGATAAGCTGGGGTGGTGGCTCACACCTTTAACCCAGGGGACTCTGGAGGCTGAGGCAGGAGGATCACTTGAGGTCAGGAGATTAGGACCAGCCTGGGCATCATAGTGAGACACACCCCCACCCTGCATCTAAAAAAGAAAACATAATAGCCATACCAAGTGTCAACAGGATATGGAGTAACTATAACTTTCCTACACTGCTGATGGGGGTGTAAACTCTCCAAGAAAGAAACGCCATTCTAGGTCAGGAAAATTGGCCAGTGTTGGCCGGGCGTGGTGGCCCACACCTGTAATCCCAGCACTTTGGGAGGCCAGGTGGGCAGATCACCTGAGGTCAGGAGCTCGAGACCAGCCTGGCCAACATGGTGAAACCCTGTCTCTACTAAAAATACAAAAATTAGCTGGGCATGGTGGTATGTGCCTGTAGTCCCAGCTACTCGGGAGGCTGAGGCAGAAGAATCGTCTGAACCCAGGAGGTGGAAATTGCAGTGAGCCGAGATTGCAGCACTGCACTCCAATCTGGGTGACAGAGTAAGACTCTATCTCAAAAAAAAAAAATAGTCGAGTGTTGCTTCTCTCATGAGGTCCCCAGGAGACATTGGCAGTGAGGGGCAGTGTACCACTCACGGCTTCTCCCTGAGCTCCTCCCCGGACCTCTACCTCTGATCATCTGCACACCTAGGCCAGCCCATCAGAGGCGCTAAGCAGTCTGCCTTTCCCTCACCTTCTCACCTTCTTCACTCCCTCTCTCCTTCCTCTTTTCTCACCTGTAGCCCAGGTGAGCAACTGTGTTCTGCCTTCATCTTACTGGCTCGTTGCTCATCTGGACTATGACATCAGCCTCCTCACCAGTCTGCCTTCCCCTATCCTTCCCACACATTCATTCTCCACACAGTTGCCTGAGAGATTTTCATAAAGAAACTTTTTTTTTTTTTGAGACAGGGTCTGGCTCTGCCACCAAGGCTGAAGTGCAGTGGCGGAATCTCAGCTCACTGCAACCTCTGCCTCCCAGGCTCAAGCTGTCTTCCCACCTCAGTCTCCTGAGTAGCTGGGACTACAGGCACATGCCACCGTGCCCGACTAATTTTTGTATTTTTTGTAGAGACCAGGTTTCTCCACGTTGCCCAGGCTGGTCTCAAACTCCCGAGCTTAACCAAACCACCCACCTTGGCCTCCCAAAGTGCTGGGATTACAGGTATGAGCCACTGCGCCCAGCCAAGAAACTTTTAATTGAAGCAAAATGTACATAAAGAAAAGTGTACATGTCACAAGTGTACAGCTTGATGACATTTCACAAAGTGAATTTACACCCGTGTAACCAGCATTCAAATCAAGAAGTAAAAGAGGCTGAGGTTTGAGCCCAGGAGTTGGAGTCTGCATTGAACTATGATTATACCACTGCACCTTAGCCTGGGCAATAAGAGTGAGACACTGTCTCTAAAAGAAAAAGAAAAAAAAGAAGTAAAGGAGCATGACCAGCACTCCAGAAACCCCCTGGCGCCCCTTCTAGAGACTATCCTGCATAGCCAAGGATAGCCATTATTTGACCTTCCAACATCATAAATTAATTTTGCCTGGTTTTGAACTTTGTATCAATGGAATCATACAGCATACAGTATATGCTTGTCCTAGTCTATTCCAGCTGCTATAACAAAATACCATACATTGGGTAATTTATAAACAACAGAAGTGTATTGCTTACAGTTCTGGGGGCTGGGAAGTCCAAGAACAAGGCAGATTCTGTGTCTGGTGAGGGCTCATCCTCTGCTTCATAGATGGTGCCTTCTCCCTGCATCCTCACATGGCAGAAGGAGTGAGGGAGTTCTCTGGGGCCTCTTTTAAAAGGGCACCAATTCCTGTTCCTTAGGGCAGAGCCCTCATGACCTAATCACCTCCCAAGGGTCCCACCTCCTGATACCATCACATTTGGGATTAAGCTTCAACATATGAATTAATGAGGGTGACACAAACATTCAGCCCATAGCAGTGCTCTTTTGTCGCTGCATTCTTTTGCTCAACATGATGTTTCTGAAAGTTTCCATGTTGTCCTGAGGGGCAGTTTGCTCATTTTCATTGTCATGTATTATTCTATTGTGGTAATATACCACATGATTCATCAATTCAATCTGTTACTGATAGCAAGCTGTGTAGTTTTCACGTTTTTTGTTTGTGTCACAAGTAGTGCTGTAATCATATATGGACCCTGAAGGCAGCCGTCTCAAGGAGTGCTATGATTTGAATGTTTGTCCCCTCCAAAACTCATGCTGAAATTTAACTACCACTGGAACAGTATTAAGAGGAAGGACCTTTAAGAGATGATCAGACCATAAAGGCTCCACTCTCATGAATGAATTAATAACAAGATAAAAAGGGCTTTGGGCATGCGTTTGCCCCTCCCTTCCAGTCTTCTGCCTTGTAAGGAATAGCTTTCCTCCTCTCTGGAGGATGCAGCAGTTAAGGTGCCATCTTAGAAGTGGAGACTGGGCCCTTACCAGACAACAAACTTGATGGTGTTTTGATCTTGGATTTCCCAGTCTCCGGAACTGTAACCAATAAACTCCTGTTCTTCATAAATTACCCGCCTGTGGTATCCTGTTATAGCATCAAAAACAAAGACATGGTGCAAGATGACATGCACACACACACACACACACACACAAAACAGCCAAGAGATTGGCAGATAAATGGAGTTGGAGCCCTGATCACACCACACCTGAAGCTCACCCTACTGCTGGGTTTTTTAGTTACTTGAGCTTTTACATCCCCTTTATTATTTAAGCCAGGCTGAACTGGATTTTCTGCCACATGCAGTTGAAATCATTCTAGTAGGTACAGAGTGTGGCAAGGAAAGAGCCTCAAGGAAGTATAAGAAAAGCATATACAGGATGGGAAAAAGTGAGAAGTCTTGGGTCAAGATAAATAGGAAAGAGGATATACAGGTTTGTTCCACAGCCAGAGTACCACTAGAAAGGGTGGTCATTTCAATTACAGGTCAGCAAATAGTCACCTCCTCTCCCTCCCTCTATGGGGCAGGGTGTACTGTTCTTCCCCATCGACGTTGTGCCAGACCATGTGGCCTAGTTTGTCCAATAAGAAATCAGAACACTAACACTCTAACATTAGCAAAGGCTTCAAATGTGCTGGTGCAGCTGGGCTTGGCCTCTGGTGTTTCTGCCCTCAGCATGAGAAGAAAGTGCCCTAGGTGGTCCAATGGTCCTGTGAGAAAGAGACACAAGGAACAGACCTGAATCCAACTCACAGCCTGGAGCCAAAGCTAGCCGACTAGCAGACACATGAGTACAAGTAAATGCTTGGGGTCATATGCCGCAGATTCTGGGGGTGGTTTTTACACAGGATGATGATAACAATAGCTGACTGATACACAAAGGAAGAGGAAGGAGCTATACGAACAGGGAAATTCACCTAGGAGAGTAGATTTGCTTGCTAGGGCTGCAAAACTAAGTCCCACAAGCAGAGTGGTACACAATAGAAATTGTGAAGTGGTAAGCAAAGGAAATGTGTTTTCTCATAGTTCCGGCAGCTAGAAGTCCAAGATCAAGGTGTTGGTAGGGTTGGTTCTTTCTGAGGGCTGTGAGGGAAGGATCTGTTCCACTCCTCTCTCCTTGGCTTTAGGTGGCCATCTTCCCCCTATGTCTCTTAACATCACCTTCCCTCTATGCATGTCTGTATCCAAATGTTCCCTTCTTATAAGGACACCAGTTATATTGGATTAGGGCCCACACTAATGGCCTCATTTTCACTTGGTCACCTCTGTACAGACCCTGTTTCCAAATAAGTCACATTCTGAGGTATTAGGGGTGAGGACTCCAACATACAAATTTTGGAAAGACACAATTCAGCCCACGTCAGTGAGCATGTTTATGACCATGGCAAGAACACCAATCTCCATAAGGCAAATCCTCTCTGTCACTTCTGAGTCTCGTGCCAACCATGGGTGTCCCACTCTGTATACTAGTGTCGACCACTGGGTTGATGTGGGGGTTCTCCAGTGCATGGAAGCAGGCAGTACAGAAAGGGTTTGCAGTCAGACAGTCCTGCACTCAGAACCCAGCTCTACAACTAACTAGCTGTCTGACCTTGCTTATTGGAACCCTCTGAGCCCCAGTTTCCTTATCTATGAAATAGAGTTGCTAATTCTATCCCATTGAATTGTCTTAAGGATAAAACCGTGCATGTCCTTTAGATGAGCATTTGGTCAGTGACAGAAAACACAACAAACCATTGTTTAAACAAGTGAAGGATTTGTTTGCTTCGTATAAAAAGATATGAAGAGGATGGCGATCTAGGACTTGTATGGGAGCCCAGTAATATCTCTAAAGACCAGATTTCTTCTCTCTTCCTTCTCTAGCATCCTCAACATGTGGCTTTTGTCCTCATGAACACAATATACCTGCTGCCCCTCCTGGCATCAAGTCTGCATTCCAGGCAGGATGATAGGGGGAGGGGAAATAATAAGGGGCTGAAGGGGCATGCCAGCCGAGATTGCCCTTTGTCAAAAGGTTCCTCAGATACTCTGCCCTGCAGCTTTTGCTTATAACCAATTGTCTGGATCTGGGTCACATGGGCACCACCAGCTGCAAGGGAGTCTGGGAGATTGCACATTTGTGCTTTCCAGCTTCTATAATAGAAGAGGGCAAGGGAGAAGGGAGTGTGTATAGCCAGCCCACAGTGTCTTCCTTGTCAGATAGGCCAAAAATGCAAGCATAGCACCAATACATGCAGGTTTTCTAATAAATGTTTGCTGAAGCTTATTTTGCAGAAGAAAACATCTAGATGAAGTATGGGATGCCATGTGATCCACACCCCCTTCATTCACTGTAATAGCTCCAAACCCTATACCAAAATGTCCCCATCACCAGTTAGATTGGAAAGCTGCAGAGACAAGTGTGAACATCCTTGAATCTGATTCCAACCCCTCCTTTCCTTCAAGCCTGGGGTTACCAGCAGAGGTTCTGGATGCTACAAAAGGCATTGCAAAACTCTGTCCCAGAGTCCAGGGACAGCATCCAAAATCTGCAATTGCCAGCCAAGAGCCGGGGACATTTGAAGGTGCTGGGCTGTTGCAGAAGGGGCCTCCGCCACAGAGAACCAGCTGGCACCTCTGAACACCCTTCCAGACCGCAGAAAGAGCTGAGTCCCCAACCAACAGGGGTCGGCTCTCAGAACAGGGCTTCCCAACGTTCTCATACCCAAGGCCCACTTTTTATAAGGTCCCAAAATTCCCCTCCTTGCTGCAATTTTAGTATATACTAAGAACAGTACATGGTGACATAAAGCAACTTGGAATTCTGGACTACCTGGTAATGACATATTTTACTCATCATAGCAGCACTATAGACATTTAGAAAATGGTCGCGTGTCTACATCCAGGACATAATATTTATTCAGCTTACATACGTACAGACTGCCTAGCACAGCTATGGATTTGAAGACCCCTTGCTCTAAGCAGACAGCCTAGGCATTGAGTAACGGAAGTCAGCTGCCAGAGAGTCCCAGGAGGTGAGGGAGGAAGAAGCCAGCTCATAAGACAGCTCAGAGAGAGCTGGAGGCTGGAGGCTGCAGCGAGCCCTCATGTTAGAGAAAATATCCTCCAAAACCCCCCTCGGGAGAGGTGTGAGATTACACTTAATATGTCAATAAAGGTCAGAGACCAAATAATGAGACCGTGGCACACTGCATATTGTAGCTCCTTGATTAATGAACACCACCTTCTCAAAACTGCTCTGTGCTTACCCTCAGCCCATGCCTTTTACCTTTCCAGATTGGTGCGGTGGTCTGGGGACAGTCAACTCTTCCAAACTGCAGTTTGAGGAGATGACTCTGAAAAAGACAGCATTTTCTGCAGTCCCCATCTCTGCTGTCTGTGCTGTGGAGGCCAGGATCGCCTTTCTGCCCCTCCTCTCTGAGTTGACTCATTTCCTGGGCTTACAGCTCAGACTAGCTTCCCTGCTACAGGGAGCTTCTTCCCCTTCTACTCAAATCAGCTGGGGCCAAGTTGGTTGGCAAGGGAGAACCAGGTAAGTATGAGGTGGCCAAAAAAAAAAAAACAAAAACACCCGGGTACACACCCACCAGTCACCGAGAAGCCACCTTGCATTTTTTGTTTTGTTTTGTTTTCTTTTTTTTTTTTTTTTGAGACACAGTCCCACTCCATCACCCAGGCTGGAGTGCAGTGGTGTGATCTCACCTCACTACAACCTCCTCCTCCCAGGTTCAAGTGATTCTTCTGCCTCAGCTTCCTGAGAAGCTGGGATTACAGGCACCCACCACCATGCCCAGCTAATTTTTGTATTTTTAGTAAAGACAGTGTTTTGCCATGTTGGCCAGGCTGGTCTCGAACTCCTGATCTCGGGTGATCCACCCGCCTCAGCCTCCCAAAGTGTTGGGATTACAGGCCTGAGCCACCACACCCAGCCCACCTTGCATGTTTAATTGCAGCTGGGTCTCCAGATGCAAGAGCCTCCCTTCACCTGCTGTCCTCAACCCTGATCCGGGCGGAACAGGTCTTTCTGCTTCCAGCCTTCCTTGTCTTTCCGCACACTGTTCTCCTGCAGTTATTTGAAATGTACAACTCATTACCTCCCTCCTGGCTTAAAACCCCAGCCTGGAAAGCCCTTCCCATAGTGCTCCTCCAGTCTTACTCTTTCAATTTCAATGCAAATGTGGCTTCTGCAGGACAGACTTCTTGGGCAGATGCCTCAGATCCACACCTCAGACTGAGTCAGGGCCTTTATACCCTCTTAGCTATCCCTCCCCCGCCCAACCTCCCGTGTCATGGCCTCGTGACAGATGGCAGGTTTCTACACTCCTAGGTCACCTAATGACTGTCTCCCTGAGGCTGTCAGCTCTGGGAGGTCACGCACAGGCTCTATAGCCCCAATGTCAATGAATGCCTCCTATATGGTAGGCACTCAATACATATTTATTGAGGGGATAAAGTAGAAAGAAAAACACATTCATTTTCTTTTTTTTTTTTTCCCTTAGGGTCTCACTCTGTCACCCAGGCTGGAGTGCAGTGGTGCAATCGTGGCTCACTGCAACCTCTGCCTCCCAGGGCTCAATCATCCTCCCACCTCAGCCTCCTGGGGCTAAGGAGTGTATCACCACATATGACTAACTTTTGTATTTTTTGTAGAGATGGGGTTTCACCATGTTCCCTGGGCTGGTCTCAAACTCCTAGACTCAAACTATGCTCCCATCTCAGCCTCTCAAAGTGCTGGGATTATAGAAGTGAGCCACTGCGTCCAGACCCAATACGTTCATTTTCAATTACTTTTTCCTGATTTCAAAACATGTAATAAGTAATATGTTCCTGGCTGGGCACGGTGGCTCACACCTGTAATCCCAGCATTTTGGGAGGCTGAGGTGGGTGCATCACTTGAGGTCAGGAGTTTGAGACTAGCCTGGCCAACATGGTGAAACCCCATCTCTACTAGAAATACAAAAAAATTAGCTGGGCAGGGTGGCACGTGCCTGTAATCCCAGCTACTCAGGAGGCTGATGCAGGGGAACTGCTTAAACCCAGGAGGCGGAGGCTGCAGCGAGCCGAGAGTGAGCCACTGCACTCCAGCCTAGGCAACAGAGCGAGACTCCATCTCAAAAACTAAAAACAAAGAAAATCAACCATATTTCTAGAGATGTAAAGATGAACACTGATAACAATTTTATGTGTCTCCTTTCATCTTTTCTCTATATACTTTTTGTTTTATAAAACTGAGATTCTATTGACTATACAGTACAGAGCATTGTAGAACAATTATCTCCCCAAAATACGAGTGTACCATTCCCTCTGTTCTTTTTTTGTGTCACTTTTTTTTCTGATTTAATAATAGCACATGGCCACTGTAAAAAAATTTGGAAATTACCAAAAAAGGCATAAAAAAGAAACATAAATTACCTATAATTGCACACTAAGGATTTTCTACGGGTAAAGTAGCCCTGTGTTTCCTTTTAGTATTTTTATCTGTGCACAAATTTTGCTGCATTTGTTTCTGATAAAAATCACAACAATAAATTTCCAGGTGATCCTCACCCAGAAAGGGAAAAAGGTGTTTCTTCTCTCAGCTGCTTAATTCGAAGGTTGTCCTCTGGGGCGAGTGGACCACTTTAGGGCCTGGGTGGGGGTGGTTTGCTCGGCCTCAGCCTCCACCTTCACTCGCCCCTGGCCCCAGGGCCGTTTGTGTGTCCCAGGCCTCCCGTGAAGCCATCAAGGCCTGGGGTGCTTTTGTAACCTGAGCACCTTCAACCCTAACCATCCCTGCAGGTTTTCTTAACAAGGCCAAATTTATGCGTCCCACAGGAAACCCAAGCTGCCAGCCTCTTTCCCCTGCTCCCTCCCCCCCACCACCACCACCCGGAGCCCAACCACCACCGATCCCAAAGTCATTGGGCATTTACAAGGGGTTCAGGTGGTGTCTGAAACTGAAGCAGCCCCTGGTGTCAGGTCGGAAACCCCACCTCTCTGAGTTCTGAGTTCACAAGGCACAGTCATAAACAGGAAGAGTTTCCACCGCGCCTAGCGGGAAGGCAGGCGGGGCTGCTGGATGGATTCAAGTCTGAAAAATAAAGAGGGGCTGGGTAGGTGCTCAAGGCCACCTCAGTCACAGAGCTCTTGCCCTGCAGGGGGTTCTGATTGTCATTTAGCCGGGCTTGGCGGTTAGGCGACATCAGGGCAGTTATAATGTTCAGCTCAGCTGGCAGGCAAAGAACAGGGCAGGCAGCCCCTGTCCACCCCTGGGGTGTGGGGATAGGTGGGCACTGCAGGCATCCAGATATGTTGAAAGTGAGGTTAACCCCAACCCCCAAAGCCCTGACTGAGTCTTCAATGGCAGGCACCTGGCTCCCAGCCTAGAGAGAAGGGGAAAGACCAGTGGCACCATGCCAATGCCAAGAAAGCCTGTCCCAAAGTCAAGCCTCCAGAAAAAGCCTTCCTGGAGTAACAAAACACAGGAAAAATGAATTTCCCGGTCCAGCCGGACAGTTCCTAGAACTACGCCTCTCCGGAAGTAATGCTTCCGGGAGGATTCTGCTCACCCTCACCAAGGGCCAGGCAAGACTTGTAGGTCGAGGTGAAGAAGATAGGCATCACAGGGAGAGCTGGCAGGGAACCCTTCTGAAGGGGACTTCCCACAATGGACCATCGGACTCAAGTTCTGCCACCTCCTCTGGTCTAATTCCATCCAATCAATCAGCATGATCCAGGTTTGCTACTGGCGCCCTTCTGAAACCACTCAGAGCACAGAATCACAAAATCTGAACTGCAAGACTTTAAGCATTGCTAGGCTGGTGTTTCCCGAAGCATGCATTGTGAGATCCAGACGTATGAACAAAGGTATTCCTTGGTCAAGAGACTTTGGGAAACACCCGTGATGTCCCCAATTCCAAGGGATTCTCCTGCCTCAGCCTCCTAAGTAGCTGGGATTACAGGCACCCACCACCACACCCAGCTAATTTTTGTATTTTTAGTAGAGGTGGGGTTTCACCATGTTGGCCTGGCTGGTCTTGAACTCTTGACCTCAGGCGATCCACCCACCTCGGCCTCCCAAAGTGCTGGGATTATAGGCATGAGCCACAGTGCCCAGCCAGTTGTCCCCAATTCTTTACCCCTCCTGGAATCCACGCCCTTTGCCACAAAACTTTGCAATGCACTCCCATCATGGATGAGGTGACCCACTCCACCCCTTGACGCTGCCTCGTGATTTGACCAACAGGATACAAGCAGGCATGAAGGAAAGCAGAGGCTTGCAGTGAGCTGGGACTCTAGGACAGGTTCTCTTGAGCGTCTGCAGTCGCCGGGAATGCATGCCAACGTGGCCTGCTGGAGGCTGATAGGCGAACAGAGCAGACCTGCCCTAGTCATCCTGACCAGAACCAGCTAAGACAGAGCTCCGGTCACATGAGCATACCTCGCCAAGAGCTGTAGAGCTGCCCACACAAACCCCAGGTGACTCCACACAGAAGTGCACTAACTATGCATTGTTGAAGGTCCTGCCTTTTGTGGTTGTTTTGCAGCATTGTTGAAGCAAAGGACAACTGAGATAACACTGCATACCGTTACCCTCCTTGAGGAGAGTCACAACGCACATTGGCATACTAAAGGTCCTGAGAAGTCCTGTAGTAGTGAAACCTGTTTAACTCTGTTCAACCCTGCATTTCCCAGACCCATTTGCTCATGGAACCCTTTTTTCCCTAGAAACGTCTTAAGGAAGTCCCTTAAGGCCTGGCGCGGTGGCTCACGCCTGTAATCCCAGCACTTTGGTAGGCTGAGGCGGGAGGATCACCTGAGATCGGGAGTTCGAGACCAGCCCGAACAACATAGTGAAACCTTGTCTCTACTAAAAATACAAAAACTGAGCCGGCCGTGGTGGCACATGCCTGTAATTCCAGCTACTCAGGAGGCTGAGGTAGGAGAATCGCTTGAACCCAGGAGGCGGAGGTTGCAGTGATCTGAGATCGCACCATTGCACTCCAGCCTGGGCAACAAGAGTGAAACTCTGTCTCAAAAACAAAATAGGAAGTAGCTAGTGTTCAGAGTAATGCACAGCAAGAAACGCTAATGAGACCCACCCTTCATTTTATAAGTGTGGAAACCAGACCAAGAAAGGGAGCTGTGGTGACTTCTGGGCCACAGTTTCTTTTCCTTGGTGATGTTACCATTTGCTCTAAGCAACATTGCTCTCTCCCTTTACTGTATTGAGTTTTCAGCCACACAACTTTGCGTTTGACTATTTGCCATATGGTATCTTCTAATTCAAAAAGAACGTTTTATTGAGTACCTACTGTGCAAGGAACTGTGCTGAGCACCAGGGACACCAGGAGAAAACATCGTTCTTACCCTCAGGAGCTCACGGTCTAGTGGCAGAGGAAGGCAAAGAAAAAGATGGTGAGAATCCAATGTTGAGGAGCACTGTGCTGGGAAGCTTTGGGTGGTATGGGGCACAAAGGACGGAGAGGTGACGTATCAGAGAAAGCTTCATGGAGGAGGCAATATCTGAACTGCGTCGTGAAGAATGAGTAGGAGTCACCTACATGAGAAGAATGGGATAGGAGGAGACAGGCTAGGGTGGAGCTATGGGGAAGACATTGGAGACATTGGGAGTAAAAGCTTAAGTGAGCAGAGCTCTTAGGGATGAGAGCTCAGCTGCAGAGAATAAACTCCACTGCAGCTAGTTGAAATGGACAGAGATTGCTTGTGGGGTATTAAGGGATTAACAGGATTATTTAGAGAGCTGAGGAGCCCCACACGATGCTGAAAGTCCCCCACAGCCACACCACAGAACTGAGCTGCCAGCAATTGGAAGCCACCCCTGCCAGCTTGAGAACCATGTGGCCTCCGTGATGACCCACAGAAGCAAAGTGTGATCCTCTCTCTTTAACTGGGATCCAAACTCCAGTTTCACACAAAACATCTGATCAGCTGAACTTCCTCATACCTGGAAACCTGACTGCAAGGGAGTCTGGGAAATGTGTGATTCAGCCATCTACAAAAGGTTGAAACGGATGCCGAGCATCAAACTACTGTATCTTTCTCAAAAGCACATTCTAAGGAATGTAGGGCTTATCTTTATAGAAATATTCCCACTCCTTAGGATTTCCTTTTGCTGTGTCCCTCATGGTGCCTCCCCCAACTTCTGTGCATGCCATAGGCACTCATTAAAACCTCCAGAAAAGCCTGAGCTTATTAACTGGCCTTCTCCCTATTCTCTGGGGTGGGCAAATATCAAGATGAATAAAGGCAACTTTTTTTTTTTTGGTCTTTCCTGGAACAAATCACTGCTTTCTTGAACACACAGAAAGCTGTATTATTACAAAGGTGTTCTATATTATTACTGAGAACAATTATTCAGAAGCCAGAAGCCCAGAGCTGACTAGGGTGTAGAGTATTTCCTCGGAGGAGAAATTCCAGAAACGATTGCTCATCAACTTTTGAGCTTGTGAAAATAACCTTTTCTTTCCCCTTTATGGCTCTCCACCCCAAGGAAGGCCTCAACCTTCCATGTTGACGCTGCATGGGTGAGCTCAGGCTGGAAGGCAGTCATCTCTATCCAGAGCCCAACCCACCAGCAGTCCCTGGATGTGTTCCACAGAGGAGAACGCTGGGAATAAAGCTTTGGCTTGGGAATACGGAACCACTGTGTCTCCAGAGAACTCCCCTGAGCGTTCCTAATGAGTGAATCCCATCTGCCCAGGCATCCCTGGCAGTGACGGGTCAGGTGGCATGACGCCTTCCTCACCACCCAACCAAACCACCCTCGTTCTGCCCTGGTATCAAGAAGGCAGCATCCCTGGAATCAGACATCTGTCCAAACCCCACAGGAGGCATGGGAAGCCTAATTAATTAATGTCTATGGGGCACCTATACAACCTCAAATGAGAGGTGTGAGGTGACCACAAGCCCAATTAATTACCACTATTGATGGAAGCTTCCAGCCCCACCTCCTCTTTCATTTCGGCTGGCTTGCCCTGTCTCAGGGCAAAGTCAGGCAGGAGCTGAGAAGGCTACTGAGTGGGAAGAAAAGCAGAGAGAGCCTGGCCAGAGCCTCAGCTCCACCTGGCAGGGGGCCACCAGCTCTTGAGTCCTGGAGGTTTTCTGAATTCGACCTTTCTTCCTCAGAGAAAATGACTATATTCCTCCGAGAATGAGCTTCTTCCTCCACATGTAAGCCTTTTTCCTCAGAGCAAGGCACTCGTGCCAAGTGGAGATATGTACCTGAAATTCTGGCCTCTGCTTTAAAGTGGACTAGAGGCCAGACACGATGGCTCATGCGTGTAATCCCAGCACTTTGAGAGGCCGAGGTGGGAGGATTGCTTGATCCCAGGAGTTCAAGACCAGCCTGGACAACATGGAAAAACCCTATCTCTACAAAAAATACAAATATTTACCAGGTGTAGTGGCACGCGGCTATAGTCCCAGCTACTTGGGAAGCTGATGTGGGAGGATCACTTGAGCCCCAGGAGGCAGAGGTTGCAATGGGCCAAGACCGCGCCACTGCACTTCAGCCTGGGTGACAGAGTGAGACCCTGTCTCAAGAAAAAAAAAAAAAAAGTGGACTAGATCTCTCCCAGATGTCTGCAAAGTCCAACCAACTCCAAGGACTATGTTTAAATTCACCAGAGTCAAATGCAGATTCCGATACACATCTATTTCTCTGCCCTTGTCTTCTATATTTCTTTCCCACACTCCAGCATCACCCCCTGGGGAGAGGGAAGGAAAAGGAAAAAATGTCCATCCAGGAGAACACAGTTTTATTAAAGCGAAGTGAATGCATAACCATCCATAAATGGAGTGTGGAAAACAGGGCTACGTCACATGTGATTCCTTGTACATTTTATTGCATGAAAGATCTTTGGTTGTTTAATTTTTCAGCTCCAAGCACAGGCTTCTGCCCGCACAGATCTCTGGATGGAAGTTCAAGGTTGCCTTGGCCTTCCTTTGTCCACAGGCCACCAGAGCTAAGCAGGCCTGGAGGCTAGCAGGGCTGACACCGGAGCCCGCAGGGAGGCTAGAGGTACAAGGTGAGGGTCAGCAAGGTCAGGGAGCGTGAGGCCAGGGCTTGCATGGCCAGGGGCTGTGTGGCCAAGGTCTGCATGGACAGAGTCTACGTGTCACGGCCATTGCCACCCATCTTAACCAGTCTGAGGCCTCCTGACCCAGAAGAGGGAGATGCTTTGCGGGCTCTACAAAGCTTTGTAGCTAGAACTACAAAACTCTAAGGCAGCGGGAATGGGGGCCGAGCTGGGGAGGTGTTGGGCTGTATCTAAGCAGTCCCAGGGAGTGATGACCCCCTGGAAGACTCCCAGCCCCTCTTCTCTTCAGGCAAGAAGCTTTGCCCTAGATGTCTGAGGCTTTCTTTCCCAGTCCCATGGTCCATTCCAACTTGAGTATCCGCCTCCTGCTTTTCCCTCCACCCTCCCCCCCACCCCCACCCCCAGCTGCTTTCCTGTCGACAGCGAGGACAATGAGCTAGAAGCTGTGTCTGCAGTGGCCTGGGCAGGCAATCCTGCCTCTCTGGGTGACAACAGAGGGTTGTTTTCCTTACCTTCCCTGACCTCAGAGCAAAGGGGGCTCCTGCCACATTGCTCAGGCAGAGGAAGGGCCGGGGGCCTGCTGGGCTTGCAGGCTGGGGAGAGACATGCTCCGAAACACCGCGAAAGGAACTGTCAGCCTTCATTATTAATACCCAGTGTTAATATTTAATGTCAGAAAACTGCAGCTCCCTTCTCTGCACCGTCATCAGACCTGCCCGGGTCACACCAACCAGCACTCTTCCAACTCAGCACCCCTTGTAGCTCCACGCCAAGACCAGCAAAGCAGTTTCTGCTTACTTGAAAAAGTAGGTGCAAAATGAATTCTAAACAAAGAAAATTCATATTAAACAAAGACTAGGAAATTATTTACTTACTTTTGAAATCAACCCTATTCTTTAAACATCTCTAATACTCTGTTCAAGTGCCAGAAAATTTAGAAATGGGGTAAGGCGTAAGTGCAACCCTTAATACAGGAAGGCTTTCGTTCCTCTGTGCATTTTGTCTGTTGCCGATATTCCAGTCATATTTCTTCATCAGCAGCAGTAGTACAGTATAGATGCAACTAACAAAATCCAAAGGAGCAGGAACTGACAGACATCCCAAGATGAATTCGAGACATTGAAGGAACAGAAATACCTACCACTTCAGCAATCCACTAATTCTTACCTATTAAAACTAACTTGTTCCTCAACCTGGGACACCATTAGCCTTTGGGGAGGAATGTTCCTTCATGGCACAGGACTGCCCCACACCCTGTCCCTGACCACTAACCCCAGAATGGCCCTCTGACATTGTGACTACCGAAAGCACAAGGACCTATTCATTTCCAAAGGCCCCTGAGTGGTGCCAGTGCAGCCTGAGAGTGGGAACCCCTGATCCAGGTGCACTAGGCCTCAGGGATGAATTTTTTGGCAGGCACAGAAGTATAAAGGCGAACTCAGAAATGATCAAAGCACAGGGGAAAAGCAGAAGGTCTGGGCTATCGTTGCGCTGAGGCCCTGGGAAAGGCAGCAGGGTCTGGGGCCTGGCTCCACAAGGTGAGCTGAAGTGGTACCCCACCCCCAGTCCAGGGCAGTGGCCTCCTCCCCTGTCTGCTAAAAGCAGGCTGCCACCTTCATTTGCAGTGGGGAGTGGCCATGGCTTACAAAGCTTTCATCTTTATGACTTCAAAGAACAGCCTCAAAAAAAATGCCCAAGGCATAATTTTCCAGGATCCAGGAAACTGAATGACTCACCTGTGCTGGCACCAGCCTAGGAGCCCGGCTTGCCTCTCCAGACTCAACCGCACCTACCAGGCCTCACCTGGCCACCAGCTCGTGGCAGGCACCCAGGCTGGAGTGAAGGGGTCCAATCATGGCTCTCTGCAACTTCAGCCTCCTGGGCTCAAGCGATACTCTGGCTTCAGCCTCCTAAGTAACTGGGACTACAGAGCCAGCTAACTTTTTGTTTGGTTGGTTTATTTTGTTGTAACAACAGGGTCTCATTATGCTGCCCAGGCTGGTCTTGAACTCCCGGGCTAAAGTGATCCTCCCTCCTTGGCCTCCTGAGTAGCTGAGACTACAGGTGTGAGCCACTGCACCCAGTTAGCAAGCTTCTTTCTTTCTTTTGGAATGGAGTCTCGCTCTGTCACCCAGGCTGGAGTGCAGTGGCACGATCTCAGCTCACTACAACCTCTGCCTCCCGAGTTCAAGTGATTCTCCTGCCTCAGCCTCCTGAGTAGCTGGGATTACAGACGTGCGCCACCACGCCTGGCTAATTTTTGTTTTTTTAATAGAGACGGGGTTTCACCATGTTGACCAGGCTGGTCTCAAACTCTTGACCTCAGGTGATCCTAGCAAGCATTTTTTAAAGAGCCTGTTATCAGAGCTTGTCCCTGACTTGGTTGGGAAGGCCATTTAGAGAGACATAAATAGATGGTAATTTAATTTGAAGGAAATCTTCTCCCTATAAAATTTTGTGTAGTATTTTATTGACAAATAATTTACACACAGTAGTAAAATGCAGAAATCTCAAATGTGCAACTTAATAATTTTCACATATGTATACACTCACTTGCCTTATAAAGTTTTAAAGGACCTAAAAAGAAATGTTAATTAAAATACACACGGAAACCAGCTGGAATCACTAAAATAAAAAAAAAAGAATGACAACGCCAAAAGTTGGCAGGCAGGCAGAGCAACTGGAATGCCCATACATTTCTGATAGGAGTGCAAACTAGTACAACCACTTTGAAAAATAGTCTGGCAGTTTCTTATCCACTTAAACATATACCTACCCTATGACCTAGCCATTCCACTCCTAGGTATTTGCCCAAGAGAAAAGAAAGTATATGTATACAAACATGGTGCCCAAATGTTTATAGCAGCTTTATTTGTAATAGCCAAAAATTGGAAACAACCCAGATATCCAGCAACCAATTGTATCTGTACGGTGCAATGCTTCTCAGCAACAAGAGGGAACAAACAAAATGCATGCAACCTGGATGAATCTCAAAGTCATCATGCTCAGTGAAAGAAGCCAGAGTCCACACTGCATGATTCCATTTATATAGAACTCTAGAAAATGCAAATGACAGAAAATGATCAGTGGCTGCTTGGGGATGGGGGACAGAGAGGCAGGAAGGGCCAGAAGGGGGTACAAGGAAATTTTGGGGGTAATGGTATGTTCATTATTTTTATGATGGTGATGATTCCACAGTTGTATGTGCGTGTTAAAACGTATCCAATTGTATACTTCTTTTTTGAGACTGAGTCTTCCTCTGTCACACAGGCTGGAGGGCACTGGTGCAATCTCGGCTCACTGCAACCTCTGTCTCCCGGGTTCAAGCAATTCTCCTGCCTCAGCCTCCCAAGTGGCTGGGATTACAGGCACGTGCCATCAGTCCTGGCTAATTTTTTTGTATTTTTAGTAGACTCGAGGTTTCACCACGTTAGCCAGGCTGATCTTGAACTCCTGACCTCAGGTCATCTGCCTGCCTCAGCCTCCCAAAGTGCTGGGATTAGACTCGTGAGCCACCGAGCCCGGTTCCAATTGTATACTTTAAATATGTGCAGTTTATTGTATATGTAGTATACCTGGATAAGGCTGGGGTTTTTATGTATGTTGGTTTGTTTGTTTTTTGAGACAGAGTCTCACTCTGTCACCCAGGCTGGAATGCAGTGGCTCAATCTTGGCTCACTGAAACCTCCACCTCCCAGGTTCAAGCAAGTCTTCTGCCTCAGCCTCCCAAGTAGCTATAACTACAGATGCCCGCCACGACACCCAGCTAATTTTGTATTTTTAGCAGAGACAGGGTTTCGCCATGTTGGCCAGGCTAGTCTTGAACTCCTGACTTCACGTGATCTACCCGCCTCGGCTTCCCAAAGTCCTGGGATTACAGATGTGATCTACCATGCCCGGCCAATAAGGCTGTTTTTTAAAAGAGGTATGTGTTCTACTGTATGAAAAGTAACCTCTATTTTTTTAGGTGCTGGAATTTTTAACCAACCCCCTCAAGAAAAAAATTCCAAACACAGCCGGGCGTGGTGGCTCATGCCTGTAATCCCAGCACTTTTGAGAGACCAGGGCTGACAGATCACGAGGTCAGGAGTTCCAGACCAGCCTGGCCAACATGGTGAAGCCCCGTCTCTACTAAAAATACAAAAATTAGCCAGGCGTGGTGGCGCGTGCCTGTAATCCCAGGTATTCAGGAGGCTGAGGCAGGAGAATCACTTGAACCCGGGAGGCAGAGGTTGCGGTGAGCCAAGATCGCCCCACTGCACTCCAGCCTGGGTGACAAGAGCGAGACTCCGTCTCAGGAAAAAGAAAAAAAAATCCAAACACATACAACAAATACAGTTTCCAAAATTCCTCATCTCATCCGATTTTTGTGATAGAGCAAGAAAAATCCGACTTTAAGCCCAAGTCAGTGATATAACTGTGGTCGCCACTCTGCAGCAGTGACAGGAAGGCAAGTCTACACAGCTGAGCCTAGACCTGCCTTCCTGTGATGTGGCCCTGGCTCTCACTTACATCACAGGCTAAGAGCACGTTAAGACCAAGCAATTATTCCCAGAGTTAAGCACATATAATGCATACGTTTCCACCTTTTCTTCTCTCTGCCTCTTCCTGTTCCTCTCCTTTTGGGTGACTATTCATGGCAGGAACTCCAAACCAGCAACCGAAACACTGCACCGTGACAACTTCATCTCTTAATTACAGTAAACATTTACATAATGCTTAGGCCCAGCCAGTGCAGAAAGATTCGTTAATGCAGAAACATGCCCTTTAACCATCCCGTTTTATTACACAAACCCCCCGGGACCTGAGCAGCCCAAGATTTGCAAAAGATGATGGAGAAATTGGCTGAGGTATTAAGCCCCTTTCCAGGTGCAATTAAGAGTGGGACCGAGAGACTCCCGTTCTCACAGATGTATGGTATTTTTTTTTTCATTCTGAATTCGCATTGTAAGGATTCCAAGTGCCTGGTTGCCCGTCAGATTTCTGACATTCACTGGAGATGAGGCTGTGTTTTTATTCTCATCTTTACCTCTCCATTTCTGAATTGATAAGCCTGCAAGTTTTGCTGTGTAGTCTAATATTTCCACAGCTGCCCAAGCACAGGTCCCTGGAAATCAGCCTGAATGGCAAAGATTCCCATGAACATTCTGAACATTCTCCTTGCTTCAAGCCTTCAATTCTTTAACACAGACCCTCTCTGGAAGGACCAACTGTAATCAGAATTCCTGGGGCAACACCCAGCTAGCCTGAGGAGGGACAGCCCAGGCTGGACTTAGAGCAGGCGAGGAGGTGTTGGAATGCCACAGAGGGCTCCCCACTTTCAGGAGGATCTAGACCACTGTACAGGAAGGTCATGGGAGGAGGAAGGACAGCAGCAGTGGGCTCTGGGAAAAGTCAAACCTGAGCTGCCGCCTAGGCTCCCCCACTTCCTCCCCATGCCCAGCCTCTCCCTGGCTGTGTGGCCCTCCAAGAGTGACCCCTCCCCTCCTCTCTGTGCCTCAGTTGCCTCATCTGTAAAGGAGTGATAATGGTGCCCACTTTGCCAGAATGTCGTGCGGCTTTAGTGAGATGGCTGTGTATACAGCTTGCAGCCAGGGCCATCGGGTCAGCACCACACCAGGCTCACTGGCTGCTCAGAGGTGCCATTGGCATTTTCTGACTATCACTGATATTATTGCCCTACGTCTTAAACCTTAGGCAGTAAAAAGGATCCCACATGTCACCTTTCTAGCAATGAACTGACGGTCGAGTGCCCTTGAATCCCCCTTGAGAAACCCTTATGGCTTAAAAGGTGGGGCCTACATCAAATCAGCTTGAGAAGGCCATCTCCAGGGTCCCCACCCAGACTGGCAAGAAAGGCTCCTGGGCTGAGGCTGCGGTGGAAGGGGTGGCTCTGAGCAGTCGGCAGCTGAGGGTGGGTATGGCCGTCCAATGGGAGAATGGCTAAATGGAAGAGGGATCGAAAGGGAGGCAAAAAGGCCGAGGACAAGGCCACCCAGGAACCTAGAGAGAAGTTCAGGACCCTGGAAGAACCGAGCACTGTGACTTGCACCTGTGAGCCCAGCTACTCAGTAGTCCAAGGCAGAAGGATCCATTGAGCCCAGGAGTTCAAGATCAGCCTGGACAACATAGCGAGCCCCTCAGTCTCTACAAAGAATTTTTAAAAATTTAGCCAGCCTTAGTGGCTTATGCCTGTAGTCCCAACTATTCAGGAGGCTGAGGTGGGGAGATTGCTTGAGTGCAGGAGGTAGGGGCTGTAGTGAGCTATGATCATGCCACTGCACTCCAGCCTGGGTGACAGAGCAAAACCCTGCCTCTTAACAAAAATAAAATTAAAGAAAATAAGACCCCAAAAGAGCAAGAGTGACTGAGCAACAAGACCCAAGGCCAGTCCTGGGGAGAGGCACGAGCCCTGGAGTGGGCTTTGACTCAGGCACAGACACATGCAATGGGAGATGCCCTGCCCAGTGATAACTTTCGGTTCGGTAATTTATTGCACAGACATTTTTAAAGCACTTTGGCTGTACCAGGCACTGTTTTCGTGCTTATAAATCCTCATAAGTCGGCCTGGCACAGTGGCTCACGCCTGTAATCCCAGCACTTTGGAAGGCTGAGGCGAGAGGATCACCTGAGATCGGGAGTTCGAGACCAGCCTGTGCAAAATGGTGAAACCCCATGTCTACTAAAAACACAAAATTTAGCCAGGCATGGTGTCTCATGCCTGTGATCCCAGCTACTCAGGAGGCTGAGGCACGAGAATCGCTTGAACCTGGGAGACGGAGGTTGCAGTGAGCCAAGATCACACCACTGCACTCCAGCCTGCCCAACAGAGCGAAACTCCATCTCAAAAAAAAAAAAAATCCTCATAACTCTTTGAGACATATACTGTTATTATTCCCATTACACAGATGCAGCAGCTGAGGCTCAAAGAGGATCACTAACTTGTCCAAGATTGCAGAGCTAGGAGGTGGCAGAGTTGAAATTCAAGTCCAGGAAGTGTGGCTGCAAAGCCACACACTCTAAACTATTACAAATAACAAGATAGAGGTCCAGCCAGCCTAAGCTGGGACTTCAAGGATTGAATAGGATGGGTGGAGGAGGAGAGAGAAGGGCTCTGCAGGTGGGAGGAAGAATGTGAACAAAGACTTAAGGCAGAAATGAGGGCTACCGCCAGGAAGAAAAGGACTAGGGTGGAAAAGAATTTGTGTCATTGGGTGGGGGATGGGAAAAGAGGATGTCATAGATATTTTTGACTACAAGTTACAGAAAACCTCCACTCAAACGGGCTTAAACCAGTGGCTTTAGAACTCTTTGGCCATGACCCACAGTAAGGAATACAGTTTCCACTTTGGCTCTGAACGCACTAGACAAAAGTTTCACAAAGCACTACTACATGTGACACGCTCTGATATTTTCCATTCTGTTCTTCCCTAATCCAGGTCCATTTTTTCATTGGTGATTGTGAGCCATTTAATTGATTTCATAGCCCACTAATCGGTTCTGATCCAAAACTGGAAAAGTACTGGCTTAAATACTAAGGAAATTGATGTCAGTAACATGGAGTGAAAAGATGGGCTGGCTCCAGGTAGAGGCCATTGAGCAGCTCAATGATGTCAACAAGGACCTGGTTGTCCCCATTTGCCCACTCAGCTGGCCTCCCGTCTGCCTCATGCTAAGACTGGTTTCTCTTAGCATGGTTGTGAGGTGCTCACAGCCACCCCAGAGGACACATCTTGGCAGACAAAAGTCCAGAGGAAGAAAAGGATAGGCTAATCAGGCACGGTGGCTCACACCTGTAATCTCAGCACATTGGGATGCCAAGGTGGGTGGATCGATTGAGCATAGATGTTTGATACCAGCCTGGGCAACATAGTTAGACCCCTCGTCTCTACAAAAAAAAAAAATTAACTGGGCATGGTGGCATGTACCTGTAGTCCCAGCCACTCAGGAGGCTGAGGTGGGAGGATTCTTTGAGCCCAGGAGGTTGCAGTGAGCTGAGATCGTGCCACTGCACTCCACGCTGGGCAACAGAGTGAGACCTTGTCTCAAAAAAAAAAAAAGAAGAAAGAAGAAAGAAGAAAAGAAAGAACGAAAGAAAAGAAAAGAAAAACAAAAGGGTAGACTAGACTCTGAGTATGTTTCTTCAGAGTGAGTCAATATTTCCCAAAAGCCTCCACCAAGTAGACCCCACCTCACTGGTCAGGGCTGAGCCACAAGTACATTTCCAACCCAGTCCCCAGCAAGAAAAATAGATGGAGCACGCAGCGGGGTGATAGGTGTCAAAGAGTCAGTCACCATGCCCTCCAAAAGCCCACAAGGGCATGCTCTCATTATAGATGCCAGCCAAGAAATGCAACTCGTGGGGTTTGCAGCGGAGGTGACTGACAGGGTTAAATGTGGCAGCAGACAGGGATCCACAATGGCTGCTCCACGATAATGCTGGAGTGTGGGTATGGAAGGCATGCGGGGTATCTATGCATGTGGAGCAGAGCTGCGAACCAGGAATGGGCAGAGATCAACTTCCCCCAGGGCCACCCTGACCCATACATGGAGGCTGGCTCTTGGAGGGCAGCCCAGGATAGTGTGCATGCTAGCTCACAGTCCCAGTCCTACCTCTGGGAAAGACCTGCAGGGCACGTCCAGTTGAGGCAAGGGAGTCAGGTGTCAGTTTGTGGGCAACTGAGAGCAGAGAGCGGTCCAGAGGGGTCAGGCCTGGAAAAGTAGGGTGGAAAGAACTAAGGTGAGTTTGAAGGGGGGCTCAATCTCCAAGAAGGAACATGGAAGATGTCTTAGCTTTCTGCTGCTATAACAGAATACTTGACACTGAGTAATTTATAATGAACAGAAATTGCCAGGTGCAGTGGCTCACAACCATAATCCCAGCACTGCGGGAGGCCAAGGCAGGAGGATCACAAGGTCAAAGAGATTGAGACCATCTTGGCCAACATGGTGAAACCCTGTCTCTAGTAAAAATACAAAAATTAGCTGGGCGTGCTGGTGCACGCCTGTGATCCTAGTTGCTCAGGAGGCTGAGGTGGGAGAATCACTTGAACCCGGGAGGTGGAGGTTGCAGTGAGCTGATATCGCACCACTGCACTCCAGCCTGATGACAGAGCGAGACTCCGTCTCAAAAAAAAAAAGAACAGAAATTTACTTCTCACAGTTCTGGAGGCTGTAAAGTCCCAGATCAAGGCACCAGCATCTGATGAGGGTTTCTTGCTGCATCTTCACAGGGTGGAGGAACAGAAAAGAAAGGAACCTACTCCTGCAAGCCCTTTTTATAACGACATGATCCTTTCATGAGGATGGAGCCCTCATAACCGACATACATCTCGCTAGGACACACATCCCAACACTACTGCACTGGCCATTAAGTTTCAACATGAGTTTTGGAGGAGGAGACAAAAGTATTCAGACCATAGCAAAATACGTTTCTTGGAGTGTTCCCCCAGAAGAATACATTACGACAAGGATTCCAGTGCAAATAGTGCATACGCGTTTCAGTTATCTATTGCTGGGCAATGAACCACCCCAACATTTGGTGGCTTAAAATAAACAACAACCATTATTTGCTCACAATTTTACAATTTGAGCATCAGCTAGGGCAGCTCGAGTGGAGCTGGAAGACTTGTTTTGTTTTCTAAAGAGCTAGCAAGTTGGTGCAGGCTGTTTCCTGGCAGCTTGGCGGGGGCTATGCAGGCCTCTCCGTGCAGTTGCCCAGCCTCCCCCAACAGTACAACAACTAGGTTCCAAGACAGATAAAGCAGAAGCCACCATGCCTCCAAACGTCTAGGCCCAGCAGCAGCACAGCGTCATGTAGCCACGTGCTATTGCTCAAATCATCCCAGGCCCAGCCCAGGTTCAAGGGAACAGAGAAAGATACCTTGTTAGTTTGCTAGGGCTGCCTTAGTAAAGTGCCACACAGAC
>CAUYLG010015304.1:0-33677 GCA_963573385.1 Cacajao melanocephalus
GTCAACATTTATAAAATGGCAACAATAACACCTACTCCTTAGAGTTATTGCGAGTTTCCTCAACTCTCCTTAACAAATATAATTGCTTCTTCCCCTTCCCCATATCACCACTGTACTGTATAAACAGCTCAATTTAAAGAAAAAAAAAAAAATGCAGGCCGAGTGCAGTGGCTCATGCTTGTAATCCCAGCACTTTGGGAGGCCAAGGTGGGTGGATCACGAGATTAAGAGATCGAGCCCATCCTGGCCAACAAGGTGAAACCCCGTCTCTACTAAAAATACAAAAATTAGCTGGGCGTGGTGGCGTGCGCCTGTAGTCCCAGCTACTCGGGAAGCTGAGGCAGGAGAATTGCTTGAACCCGGGAGGTGGAGGTTGCAGTGAGCCAAGATCGCGCCACTGCACTCCAGCCTGGAGACAGAGCAAGACTCTATCTCAAAAAAAAAAAAAAAAAAAAAAAAAAAAAGCAGATGACACAAACAAATGTCAAAACATCCCACATCATGGATTGGAAGAATCAATATCATTAAAACAATGATGCTGATGAAAGCAGTCTATAGATTCAATGAAATTCCTATCCAAATACCAACATCATTTTTTCACAGAATTAGAAAAAATAATCCTAAAATTCATATGGAGCCAAAATAGCCAAAGCAATCCTGACAAAAAGAACAAAGTTGGAGGCCCCATAGTAGGTGACTTCAAATTACAGAAGGCTATAATAATCAAAACAGCACAGTACTAATGTAAAAATAGACACACAGATCAATGGAACACAACAGAGAACTAAATAAAGCCACAAGCCTACAGACAACTGATTTCTGACAAAGTCAACAAATACATACAATGGGGAAAGGGCACCTTAATCAATAAATGGTGCTAGGAAAATTGGAGTGCCATATGCAGAAGAACAAAATTGAACCTATATCTCTCACTATACACAAAAATTAACTCAAGATGGATTAAAGACTTAAATGTAAGACCTGAAACTAGAAAAAATACCAGAAGAAAACCTAGGAAAAACTCTTCTGGACATTCGCCTAGGCAAATAATTCATGACTAAACCCTCAAAAGCAAATGCAACAAAGGCAAAAATGGCTGGCCATGGTGGCTCACACCTGGAATCCCAGCATCTCTGTAAGTCAGTGCAGCAGGACTTCTTGAGGCCACAAGTTCAAGACTAGCCCAGGCAACATAGTGAAACTACATCTCTATAAAACACAAATAAATGTGAATTAATTAAACTAAAAAGCTTATGCACAGCAAAAGAAGCAATCAACAAAGTGAACAGTCTGCAAAATGGCAGAAAATATTTGCAAAGTATGCATCCAACAAGGAACTAATATACAGAATCTGTAAGGAATTCAAACTAAGAACAAAACAAAAAATTAACCCTGTTAAAAAGTATGCAGATGTTTGTTTGCCTGTGTAACAAACCTGCACATCCTGCACTTGTACCCTGGAACTTTTGGGAAAAAAAAGTGTACAAAGGACACGAACAGACATTATTCAGAAGAAGACATACAAATGACCATCAAGCATAGGAAAAATGCTCAAGATCAGTAAAAATCAGAGAAATACAAGCGAAAACCACAATGAGGTATCATCTTATACCAGTCTGAATGGCTACTATTAAAAAGTCAAAAAATTACAGATGTTGGTGAGGATGTAAAGAAAAGAGAATGCTTATACACTATTGGTGGGAATGTGAATTAGCACAACCTCTATGGGAAACAGTATGAAGATATCTCAAAGAACTAAAAATGGAACTACCATTAGATCCAGTAGTCCTCCTACTGGCTATCTACCAAAAGGAAAATTAGTTATGACATCAAAAAGATGCCTGTGCTTGTATATGTTTATTGTAGCACTATTCACAATAGCAAAGACATGAAACCAAACTAAGCGCCCATCAACATACGACTAAATAAAGAAAATGTGGTAGGTATATGCAATGGAATACTATTCAGCAATAAAAAAGAATGAAATAATGTATTTTGCAGCAACATGGATGGAACTGGAGGCTGTTATCTTAACTGAAGTAACTCAGACACAGAATCAAACACCATATGTACTCACTTACAAGTGGGTGCTAAAAATGTGTTCACATGAATGAGAGAGTGGAATGATATATGTAATGGAGATTCAGACAGGTGACGTGGTATGGTGGGGGTAGCATGGTAAAAATTTGGTTAATGGGTACAATATATATTAGCTGGATGATGGGTACCCTAAAAGCCCTGACATGACTTCATAATCTATGCATATAATAAAATCATACATGTATTCCAAAAATCTGTAAAAAACAAAACAGAAAAGACTAGTAGGATGTTGAGGTAGAGACAAATATATATGGGAAATTCCCAGATTAAGAAACAATTTGAAAATATTGTCTTTTCATGCTGACTTCAAATGTCCAGTTTCTCGATTCATTTTTCTTTTGTTCTCAAAACTTTTAGCAATTGTTTCTTCACTGTTTCTTTTAGTCCCTTTCTCTCAAACTCATATTACATGAATATTAGAGCCTTTCAATCTACCTTATATGTCTGCTGTGGTAAATTACACTGTTTTTTTCTAAATCTGTACTGAGTTTCTGGTAAATGTATCACAACTATCAGAATTCTCTCTTCAACTCTATCTAGAGGAGAGTTTATTTCACGTACTGATTTATGCTTACTTCAACAACTGTATTTTTTATATTTAAGTTTTCTAATTGGGTTCTCTTCATACATACATTTATCTCCTGCTTTTGTTTTTATAGTTTTCTGTTCATTTTTATTTGATGTTTTGTCTGCATTTGTCTTTTTGAACATTTGGTATGAACATATTTTAAGGTTTTCGTTATTTCTGTAAATTAATTTCATATTCAGTAAATTCACGTTCTGACTTTTCTTGTTCTGGCTGTAATTTTTAGCAGTAGATTCCTCCATGTGATTTTGAATATTGTTTTACTGGCTCATTTTAAGTGGAAGACGTTTTTCTGCTGTTGTTTTCTCTCACTTCCTTCTCCCTGATCATACCTGTCTGTCCTTATCTTTCATCTTGACCCTTCCATCCCCAGCCAAAAATAACTCTTCTAGAATTCAGTGATTCTATCACAAGTTATATTACACATATGGAATACTCTTTGATAGACACATTTGATACTCTGGTTGCATTTCTAATAGATTAATAGGTATGTCAGCTGTCCTCCCCTCACACACCCCCTCCCTGTATCCTCAGGCAAGCAGTTAAAAGATGTAAGCAGAGGATGGCACACATGTGCACGTGTGCATGCATGTGTGTGTGCATTCTAACCTGCCTTCTTAGAGACATGTGCTGGTGTGTTATTAAACACTGTCATTTCTGTTTAAGATCTATCATCAACAGGCCTGTGTATTTAACTAAGTTCCTTTTTTCTTCTTGAAACCATTTATGTTTAATTATTGGCAATTAAGCTGTTTATCTTGCTTTTGAAGTTGGCTCTGCCTTTTTTTTAAGTCTTTTCATGTTTTATATGTCCTGGCCATGTTTTTGGTGTACAGTCAGTGATTGATGGTTCACTATCATGCCATCCTGATTTGAAGACAGGTTCCTAAGTCAGTAGATTTTAGAATACATATACCTGGCATAACTCTTACTGATTCTAAGTGGACAAGGAAAGGCAAGGAAAAGTCAGATTATAAATCTAATATAATTCACTTACTGGTCCCCTGCAGTAGATAATATATAAGTGATTTCTTTATTGATAGAATTTGCTTGGCTTCATTCTGAATTTTGTAAGTTCTCCGTGAATTTCCGCCCCCAAGTTTTCTAAGCACTATAGTACAATCAGAGGAGCACTATTAGATGAGAAGTCTAAAGTCCTGGGGCCTAGGTGGGTGAATCTGAGCGCTTTCATATTTCAATCTCCTCCTTTATAAAACATGTATAATGTCTACATTCACCTTATCATGGAGTTGTTGCGGACACTGCAGAGATAATAGAGTGAAATTCAACAAAGTTTTACTTAGCTTCTGTTTGGAGAGAGATACATTGCTAGATCTAGGGAAATAAAAATGGAAGCATAGCCCTTTGGTTATTTATAATACTGTGGTCCAGATCACCTGTTTTATTATCAGTTGTAACAATGCAATGTGGACTGTGATAAACACTAAACTCTAGGTATAAAGAATGAATTAAGACCACCTTCCAAAATGAGCAATTTCCACTGAGGAAATGAGAAAACCTCCCTTAAAACCAATCTTTGATCTAAAGCCCTGTGGAAATGCCAAGATGCTATGTAAATCTAAGATGTCCTATTATTTTATTTTATACGCCAAAATTTTCTCGTGAGTGAATCTGATTGGAGACATTTGGTCATTGTGTCTTCTTTTTTTTTTTTTGTTCACTGTGTAGGTTGGACCTTGTACTTAAATCTTCCTTCTTCTGGGTCCTGAGGCTTGGCACACTCTTGTAGTATGGCAGTCAATCATTCTTTCATCTGTGATGGCTAATTTTGATGTGGATTTTCAAAAGAAACGTTTGTCATTGTATGTTTTACTTTTGACAATGTAATTATTGAAAATTTTCTCCTCCAGGCTGCTTTTCAATCTGACGTTCCAAAGAAACACCCATTTTGCTATTATCCAGATACATTTAGACTGAGCCATTGCAGTAGAACACTGTGTTCTATTTGCTTTAAGTTTTTTTCAAGAGACAAAGATAAACAGTTTAAACAGATAACCATCTCTGGTTGCTGATTCTAACAATAATATTTAGCAGCCAGTGAATATTCTGCAAGTGCCTTTCTCAGAAAGGCTGCATTAAGTAGACAAGCAGTAAATATTCCAAATGACTGATAGATAATAGAAGCAAAATTTAGTTAGCTAACTGCCCGTATCAGGCTAAAACATTGTTTTTCTGTTATGGTAAATAATACTCATCTTGTTTAGACAGGTTTTATCAAAAACTGTGTTAGTATTTCATACCAAACATATTTTTATGAAGCTCACAAGGGCTAAAACTAACAAATTTTGAGTTGCTTGAGTCATATTTCATTAGTTTTCTTTAGATGTATTTTTTGATTTATTTCCAAATCACAAGTTACACTGTGTCCTGTGTTTTAAAGAACAATAGTGAGTGTGGAGTATTCCAATCAGTCGGCATTTTCGGTAAAATCTGGGTTGTTTTTGCCATTGAAATCTCAGCCATGAACTGAATTGGTATTTTGAAACTTATTTTCATTTGATTCCTGGCTGCCAAAGAATGATTTTGTTACAGGTGTTTTTTGAGATTTATGTACTTAACATGTGGTAGGTTGTATATCAGATATGGTTGTAATTTGAAGTGTCAAAGTGTCATTTCCTTTGCAAACTTTAAAAAAAAATTTTGGGTGGGGGGACAACGTCTCACTCCATTGCCCAGGCTGGAGTGCGGTGGTGTGATCTTGGCTCACTGCTGCCTTGACCTCCTGTGCTCAGGTGATCCTCCCACTTCAGCCGCCTGAGTAGCTGGGACTACAGGCGCACACACCATCATTCCCAGCTAACTTTTTTGTATTTTTAGTAAAGTCGAGATTTTGTCATGTTGCCAGGGCGGGTCTTGAACTCCTGGACTCAAGAATCCACCCACTTCAGCCTCCCAAAGTGTTTGGATTACAGGCATGTGCCACTGTGCCCAGCCCTTTGCAAACTTTATAGCATGAGTAGTTTAAGAGATGCAGCCATTCCACAGAAAAGACAGTTACTATACACTCTATCCACAGCATCTTCAACTGTTTATTGTTGCTATAAAGGACACCTGACACTAGGAAATTTATTAAGAAAAGAGATTTATTTAGCTCATGGTTCTGCAGGCTGGAATGTTCAAGAGTAGCCATCTGGTGAGGGCCTCAGGCCGCTTCTACTCAAGGTAGGGGAAGGGAAGTCAACATGTGCAGAGTCTACATCGTGAGAGAGAAAGCAGAAAAGTGAAGGGGAGGTGCCTGGCTCTTTATAACAACCAGCTCTCGCTGGAACTTACAGAGTGAGAACTCATTCACGTCCCCACCCCCCACAGAAAGGCATTAATCTATTTTTGAGGAGGTGTGCCCCATGATCCAAACATTTTCTATTAGGCCCTCACCTTTAACATTAGGATCAAATTTCAGCATGAGGCTTGGGTGGGTGAAACATCCAAACTACAGCAGTCAAAATAATGAGAAACACCAAAAAGTAAACTTCCACAGTGCAAGGATTTTACCTTTTTCATTGTATTTTTGGATCCTAAAACAGGCCTTAGCACATAGTGGTTGTTCAATAAACTAACTGAAATAATTATCATCAGCCCCTGGATCATAATCAGTATTCCCACTGCTTATATAAATACTGGCACATAGAAGCTGAGTCCTGCCCTCCTCCAAAAGATGGTCTTTAAAAAATGTATACATTTAGTGGGTCCAAGTACAGTCTTGATACAAGGATACACTGCATAGTGGTGAAATCTGTACTTTTAGTGTAACATACATCACTTGAGTAGTGGACATTTCTCATCCTTTAAACCCCTCCCACCTCTCAAGTCTCCAATGTCTATGAGTCCACACTGTATGTCCATACATACACCTTGAGGTACAATAAAAATATGGCATTAGATTAATCTTATGAAACTACCATCATGTATGCAGACCGTTGCTGACTGGAATGTCGTTATGCAGAGCATGACTACGCTTCTTTGGCCTAAATAACTTACATGCCAATAAAAGTTTCACTGTTTCTTGATTTTGTATCTTTCAAAATGTTTCCCCTAGAATGCCTCCCTCATTTTCCAACTATTCATCAAACTAGTATAAATCATTCAAGAATTGGCTCATTCTCACTTTCTGTATTCCCTGATTTACCTTAATTAAAATAACTCTATTACATCCATGGATATCCAGAATACTTTTTTAGATACCTCTTACAAACAAATATTATATGTATACAGGGCAGTTCGGTACCAAAAAAAAAAACTTGGAAATGAAAGAAATAAAGCTGTTCTTTAAGTTAAAATTTTAAACATTAAACATATTTCAATAAAGTGGCATCTTTTCAAAAATTTCTGGTCCACGAGCCAGACCAACACATAACTAGTGGCATTTACTTAAAAATATATTCTCAAGAGAATTATATTAAGTAGAAAGGAGGTGGGAAGAAATGAGGAATATTCAAATACTAAACAATAAAAACTCAGTGAGTACACCAATAGTCACAGCAGTATTGTTCACAATAGCCAAAAGTGGAAACAACCAAAATGTCCATCAATAGATGAATGGATAAACAAAATGTGGTATAAGCACACAATGAAATTTATTTAGTCTTATGATGGCTGAAAATTCTGGCACATGCCACAACCTGGATGAGCCTGGAAGACTCTGTGCTAAGTGAAATAAGCCAGACACAAAACAATAAATATTGGATGATTCCATTTATACATGGTACTTACAAAAGTCAAATTCCTAGAGAGATGATTAGGGAAATATAAAGTTATTTTTTAATGGGTCCAGCTTCTGTATGGGCTGATTAAAAAGTTCTGGGGATGGACAGCAGTGCTGGTTGTATAACAATGAGAATACACTTAATGCCAATGAACTATACACTTTAAAATGGTATATTTTATGTTATATATATATATATATAAATATATAAAAAAAAATATATATATATTTAACACAATTGTATATATAAATGTAGTGAAGGAAGAGTTGACAGGTCACACCCAAACAATGACCCAGGTACAGATAACCCATGTCCACTTAATAGATATAACTTTACTGTGAAAAATGAGCACATAAAACTATTAGAACCTGGTACAACTAAACAATAAAAAAATCATGCCCCTCTTCCTAAGTTCCAAGTGTTAAGCCAGTCTGCTCAATAAAATGCAATTCCTTTTTTCTTCTTCAATTTCCAGCTGCAGAGGCTATGAACAAGGAGCTTCTACCATAAAACCTAACTTGCAATATTGCAATTCTCACACATCAAAATCCAAGAAAATGGTATATGAGAAATAATTATTGAAAACTCATTGGCACACCTTCTAGGTATCGATACAGCTACGAAGTATCACAGAATACCTACTATACTCAAGATACTATGCTAACAAATTAAGTACAATGAAATACAATGCTATCCTCACTGTCTGGGAATACAATGCAGTTTGGGACTAGATAGGTAAGCATTAAAAGGTATATATAATACAAAGCAATATATACAAGGTTCAAAATGAGTGGCACAAACAACAGATCTTAAAAGACCTAAGACAATAAAGAAACCTCCAGAACAGACATGATACAAACTTTCCTATAAACTTGCCTATAGATTTCAAGAAATACCAGTTCTCTACTTGGTTACTGTCCGTCTCCACAGGATGTCTTCCCTAATTATTCTAGCCTCTATATGTCATTTGTTGTACTCTATGCTGTAATCTGTATTCAATTTCTTATAAGTCGGCTTGTCACCATAACAACTGAGCTAACAGAAAGTATCTACATTAGTAAGTATAATTCTGTATATCAACAATGTGCTCCATAAAGTCTCAATGAACTGAAATGAATGCTTCCATTATAAAATCTCAGGAATGTTGCCCCATGTACATAATAAAGCAAACAATTACTAGTTAATGTTTGCAGTACAGATAATTTTGGGGATAAAGAGGCTGCACAGAGTAGGAACTATATCTCATCATTTATCCCACTTCAAAAAGTATTAGCATTATGGATATGGCAGGCATTCAACAATTACTAGTTGCCTTTATTTTGGGACAATTCTATAGTTTCTAGGTAACCCAGTACACACTTTTGTGGTTTTCTGCACAAGAAGATATATTAAAGAAAGCATGAAATGATCTAAAACCAAGACAATTGTCAGTTACAATGAAATGTTAGTTCTTGGTAGATTTCTAGGGAGTTTTTGGGTTTTGCTTCCCTGATTTCTCTTACTTGGAAGAGGTCCAGAAGATATCAGTACGATTTGGATTATCAAGTAAAAGTTAAGCTGAATTTATTTGTACCATAAAATGTAATAACTATAATCTGATTTTAAAGAAATTTAAAATAATTAAACACTTCAAGACTACCAAAGATAACCAAACTCACCTACAGAGGAAACATAATGCAAAATATGATCTGAAGACAATATTTAGAGAAAATAACGCCTCCAATTACTTATAAAAGTAGAGCAAAAGGAAAGTTAGTAATTTTGAGAAACAGAAATTAAAGTAAGTCCCAAAGGAAGAGTAAGGGTCTAAGGACCTAGAAAGAGCCCTCATTTGGCAATCAAAATGATTACTAATATCCTCATTTTTTCTTTTTTTTTTTTTTGCCCTAATTTTTTTCTTTGAGATAATGTATACATAATTTTAATTTTTCCTAGAAAATGGGTAATTTTTATTGCTATAGTTTTAAAACATTTTACTCTAAAAGGAAGGACTGTAAATCCAAGGCCTAAGTTGTAATTTTTGCAGCTTATATATAGCTGTGTTTAGCTGAAGAATGAAATGACAAGTGAAAAACTTCGACTGCCTAAGACAGAATCTGATTTTCCCATGCAATTATCAGAAAGGAGTGTATCATTAATCATTTGTGCTACCATGTAATCATATAACTCCACTAACCCATTTATCACAGATCTGTTTTCTCTAATACTCTAGAACTAGAAATTAATTCTGGCATATCTGACTCAACTTGCTATCTGCACAGAAGCCATAATTTCTGTTGGTGATAGGAATAAAGGAGGGTACAATTTAAAGGAAAAGAACATCCATTAATGCTTAAAATAAAGGGATGACACATATAAACGCATTTAAATTCAAGAGTTAACTAACAGAGCTTGACCAATACCAACGTCAGAGAGACAGAGAACATCCTGAATGCAGTGTAGGCAATTTTACTTGATATTCCTCTAAGATTATACCCTGGAATGAGTGTAAGATTCAAAATAAAAGCATGCTATCCACAGCGTATCTCAATTTAGGAATGCCTTTTAGGAAAAAAAAATTCATTTACACTGTGTATGATTCAAGCATTGAAGTCACAATTCCTAATTTTCTTTTCTTTCTTTCTTTCTCTTTCTTTGTTTTTTTGAGGCAGGGTCTTGCTCTGTTACCCAGGCTGGAGTTCAGTGGTGTGATCCCTGCTCACTGCAACCTCCTCCTCCTGGGTTCAAGCAATTCTCCTGCCTCAGCCTCCTGAGCAGCTGAGACTACAAGTGAATGTCAGCATGTCTGGCTAATTTTTGTATTTTCAGTAGAGACGCTTTTGCCATGTTGGCTAGGCTGGTCTCAAATTCCTGGCCTCAAGTGATCTGCCCACCTAGGCCTCCCAAAGTGCTGGGATTATAGGTATGAGCCACTGTGCCCAGCCTACAATTCATAATTTTTAATAAACATAAACTCCAAATATACTAATAGCTTCATCCAGTAGTCAGCTGGAAAAAAACCCATTTCTTCCAGCGTTGAAACAATAAGCTGCTTTAGACATAAGATTTAATTTCATATTACCTCTGTAATTATGCAGATAATTTACGAATTTCTTAAGACAACCTTGGTAATATAAGATTTTTTTCTTATGTATTAACTTTAGAACCCAGTTATCACATATGATATGCACATATGTCCTAAAAAATTATACATGATACTTAACATATGCTAAATACTTACCTAGTTTTATTTCTCAAAGCAATAAATAATAGATATGTAACTTTTACTCTCCTACTAAGTTGTGACTGTTTGTTTGAAAAATAGTAACTTTTAAAGTATGTTCTCTTTTCCTAAACAGAGAAAGGTTATCCTCAAATATCTTGTGTACAGTAAATACCAACTTGGGATATTTTGTAGTAGAGTGAAATCTTGAAAAACTGTAGGAAGATAAGTAAATAATATCAATATTCTTGTCACAAATAAATCACAAACTATATACAGCAGTTAAATAGACACAATAAAGTTTAGACAATGCTATTCAGTAATGGTCAGATGGCATAAATATTAAAAACCCTTAAAAGGTACAAACAAGGATATCTGATCAAGCATAAAATTTGGAATGTACTTCTTAGAATTTCCTAAAAGTTCCTATATTAACTTTTTTTTCAAATTAAGGCCTAGAATTTCCCACTTTCATTTGCAATCATTTTCAACATTTAGGCATTTATTTTTAACAATTAAACTCAACTGCCAAAAAGGTTGTGCATATGAGTCTATGAGTATGTGACTACAAACATTAAAATTTTTTTTTGATACTACAAATATACAGTTTTTTCTTTTTCTTTTTCTTTTTTTTTTTTTTTGAGACAGAGTTTCACTCTTGTAGCCCAGGCTGGAGCACAATGGTGTGATCTCAGCTCACTGCAACCTCTGCCTCCCTGGTTCAAGTTATTCTCCTGCTGAGGCAGGAGTTGGGTTTACAGGCACCTGCCACGACACCTGGCTAATTTTCTATTATTTTTTTTTTAAGTAGAGATGGGGTTTCACCATGTTGGCCAGGCTGGTCTTGAATTCCCAACCTCAGGTGATCTGCCTGTGTTGGCCTCCTCAAAGTGCTGGGATTACAGGCATGAGCCACTGTAATACATACACCACCACCACCCAAATACATACAGATCGTATCTGTATGAATACCATATGATTTTTGGGTTGTAGTAATGGGGAGTGGGTATCATTGACAAGCCTTGTTAGACTCATGGACCATTAAAAAAAAAGGAATCCTATACAATCACATTTTTAAACAACATAGCTTAAGGACAGCTGAGAAAATCTTAGACTCATGGACCATTAAAAAGAAAAAGGAATCCTACACAATCACATTTTTAAACAATATAGCTTATGGCCAGGTGAGAAAAAAACAGAAAAGGAACCATCAAAACCATTAAATATATATAAATACACACACACACACACACACACACACACACACACACACACACACTTTAAGAGACAGGGACTTGCTGTGTGTCTCCTGGGCTGCAGTGCAGTGATGCAATCAATCACAGCTAACCGTAACTTCAAACTCCTACCTTGGCTTTCTGAGTAGCTGGGACTATACAGGCATGCTCCACCATGCCCAGCTAAGTTTTTTTTTTTTGTACAGACGAGGTCTTGCTATGTTGCCCAGGCTGGTCTCAAGCTGCTGGCCTCAAACAATCCTCACACTTTGGCCTCCCAAAGTGCTGGGTCTTTTAGAGACATAAGCCACAGTGTCCAGCCTATGTTTGGTTTTTAAGTAGTACAATAATATCACCTTCAAGTTACTGTAAGCATTTAAATGGTAAGAAAATATTATTAACAATGAAGTAATAGGATTTAGTCTGACTCAGCAATAAAATGACAATTCCTGACTTAAGACCGGAAGGCTAAACATGTGCAGAGAATGCAAGATATCACTTGCACACAAACTTAAGATACACAACATAGAAACAGTTTAATGAGAACAGATTTAAACACACAATTCAGCCCTTTCAACAGCCAACTATGACAGTATTATACATTTCTTCCCCAAATAAAAAGAAATATCATTGAACTCCACAAGCTTATTGTTTTAAAAAGTCAGCTGTTCTGTTGTAAGATGCAATATGGCACCGAATAAGAAAATCAAAGCACGTGATATGTTTGATGAGTCATGTTCCAAAGAAAACAGTCAATTTTTTAAAGGTTTAAAAGAAAGTTGCATGAGGATAAGAAGAGGATTCAAGTTCTTGTCTCAGAGAACAAACTAATGACCATACATATTGATTTACTCACACATTATCTGATTCTAGACTTAAAGAACCTTGTATTACACAGTTAAGCGAAATGTCCCAAATAAAACAGCCATATACAGTCTCAGAGCGGGGGGAAAAAGGAAGTATGCTAACATCAGAAGCACATACCTAAACAAATAAATGTTATATTCAACCTGCCATTGCTTAGTTACTTTAACTAAGTGACTATTCAAAAGTAAACTGAACCAGGAGCCATAACCAGTGAACTATTTCAAAAGTAAACTAAACCAGGAGCCATAAAACGTCCTAACATCTAGTAAATAGAAATAAACCATGCCGCACTGACTCAACACAAAGGAGATCTTCATAAACTAATCTCTCCGTATTTTAAAAATATTTGGCTAAATAGATGCTAGCGGTTTTCTAAAACAAGATAATTGTATTTTTCTGCATGTCAGCTAGTTTATCACCAAGTTGTAGGTATAGTTTACAAAGATTTAAAATCAAAACTACCTACATATTAATATACAATACAGGCAATTCAAGATTTTGCTCTGATTGATATATAAGATTCTGTATAGTACAAAATAAAATATTTTCCCTAGAAATACATATTTTTAACTATCTGATTAGCCTTATAAGTCAACGTTCTGTAAAAAAAAAAATGCAATGAAATGAGCCAAAAGGTCTTACTTATCTCTATTACTTTATCAGGAATCAGTTATTTAAATCTAAATTCCTTGCTCTCTGTTACACAAGGCATTAAACAATATTGTTATCATAACAATACTTTTAAAAAGCCTTATGAAACTGAGAACAAAGTAATTATGCAAGTAAAGATAACAACTGCTCAAGATCTGGAACAAAGTATTCACAAAATCTCAAACAAGGGATAAATGTTTTAGAAATATTACTTTTCTGCTAATGTCAAAAAGCATATCAAGAGTACATTTGTGACAATAATAATGTTTTTTATCACCTTGCAATGAATCATTACTTTTTCTCATAAAAAGGGAAAATATTATTTTATAAAGTACAAAATAATTTGCTTTCCAAAATATAGTGTTAATGATTCATTTTTTTTTTTCTGACACCACTACAGGCAGCAACAACAGAAAATAAGAGAAAGTAAAGGATGAATAAAGAAGAAATAAACCAACACATTTACAGTATTCAGTCACTATGGCTCTCTCTAGAACCTACTATTTTGATTGCTATCCTCTAAACGTCCCCTAAAATTCATGTGTTAAAATTTTATCAATGTAATATAATAGTATTAAGAAGTAAGGCCTTTAGTAGATGATTAAGTCATGAGAACAGAACCCTGATGAATGGAATTAGCAACCCTAAAAAGGGGCTTGAGGAAATGAGTTCACCCCATCTGTCGCTTTCGCCATTTGAGAACACAGCATTCACTCCTCCAGAGGATGCAGCAACAAGGAATTATCTTGAAAACAGAGAACAAGCCATCACCAGACAACAAACTTTCTGGAACCTTTAAGCATGGACTTCCCAGCTTTGAGAACTGTGAAGAAATAAATATCCATTCTTTATAAATTATTGTCTGTAGTATTTTGTTATAAAAGCACAAAAGGGCTGACACATTGACCCAATTTGGTTCTAGATTAAACAGGTAAAAACGAGGCAGTGAAACAGTATCACTTTCCAGGCAAGTGCCTGTTTATTCAGGCAGAGACCACAAAACAAAATAAACAAAAAAATTTAAAATATTCCAAAACATTTTTTTTTAAGAAAAAGTTATTAGAAAGGAAATCCTCAAAAATCTGGCATCGAGATGTAGAAATAGGAAATTTCAGCCATTATCCTCCTACAGAAACAATTTTGTCAACCACCCACAGGTGGGAGTAGCTTTATGGGAGCCCAAAAGTCCAGCAGATATGGTCAGCACCTCATTAGAAAAAAAACTTAAATAAACAGATGCATTGAAAAGGGTAAGAACAATTTGACTGTACCTATTTCTTCATCCTTCCCCTAAAGCAGTACAGCCCAGTGCCAAGAGAGATCCAGTCAGCCTTGGATCTGTCCCACAAAGGAAACTTTGACGATTGTGACATTAGAACAAAGGGAAATAACTTTGAGGACACTCATGGAGAGCTGAAATGATCATGAATGTCAAGCAGAATAGGAGCTAACTGAATGGACTAAACTAATAGAAAATGGAAGTAATCTTTTTTCGACTTTTTCCTTAAAACATTTGTGATCCTTTTTGTTTTCCAGAGCCAAGAAAACTTTTCTTTTGAGCTATTCAAAACTTTTAACCATTGAGTAAAACATACTCCAGTGAATAAAATTTGGAGCATGTTTGCTTCTCTCTACCTGATTTCTCCAGAATATGGAAACTATCTGTGAGTATTCTCGACTTATGGCAGTACAGTTATTTGCATAAGTACAATCAGAATGTGTTTTCTTTTGTAACAGGATGCCACTAGAGAAACTAGTTATTTTACCAAGGCTTTGACTGGAATAGAGTGCTTTTCTTTAAGGAATCAAACTTGACTTACAGCACCAATCAAAGCCCCTTGGAAAAACTGGTCTCATACCTTGTCTACAGAGTCCCTGTGCAGCATTCCTGACCTGTGGTAAGTAAAGAATGTCACTTTCTCACAGGCCCAGGAGCCCCAAGTTATCTGGGGACCTCAAGAGGAGAGGAATTTACCCAGCTCATAGGTATTTGAGGGTACAAATCCATGGCTGGGCATGGCTTTTAAAAGTCTTGTCTGAGATTCTCTAGGGAACAGGGTTCCATCAAAATCTATGTGGAAGGTGATTATTCTTGCTGTGTTTTATGCAAATAATAAGGCCAAGTATAGTAAGACTAAAGTTTGTTTTGCAAACAAATCAGTCCTATTATGATTTATGTTTAATAAAAATGGGTAATAGTAAGAGAACAATTATGCTTAAAAAAATAGTATACCTGTTTTTAGCTGTTCTCGAGTTTTCCTGCAGTTTGGACTAAATCCTAAATTCTTGGCAGGCTACCAATCCCCAAACTAATTCGTTCAAATCTTTACTTTTAAAACTGAGAATTGCACCCCTTATCCTAGCACTCATTATTTACCTTACAGTACACTGTTCCCTTAAATGCAGTACTAAAACTATAGATAACAATACTAACTCCTTTGTCACGCAAGCCTTGGAACCCTAGCCAGGCCTGTGTGAATACACTCAGACAGTGGCAAAGCAGCTCCACTCCTCGGGCATTGGGTTAACACCTACCCCCATTACGCCCCTGGTCAGCAGGAAGAAGTTAGAGCAGTATTCACCCTTTTTCCATTTTCATTAACCAACACCTTAGTTTAAGGCATTACAAATCCCAGAGGTAGGAATTGAAACCACCACTGCAAAATAATATAAGAGACAGTGAAAGAGATCTGACTTAACCAACTCCGTCTTGTTTCTAACCTCTAAGCTGTCCTTGTTTATTCCTGAGCATAGGCTGAACTAACTTTGGGAGGAACTTAGTTTATAGTTTAAAACAAAGGCGAGAAACAGCCCTTTCCTAAAACAAATCCCTTTTGCTGGGGGACTAGACTGCTTTTGTAGAACTAACAAATTAGCCAAAATATTACAAATTATGGTTTAGGAGTCATGCAGCTGGAGGCTACAAGATTCTGACCTTCCACAAATTTCTCTTGGGGATAAAATCACTATTGTAAAACATATCACTGCTTGAGATATTTTGCAGACCCTACACTCAATGGATCCACTGGCACCACCCAAATAGATAAACTGGGTCATCTGATCTTGTGGTCCCCACCCAGGAACTGACTCAGTGCAAGAAGACAGTTTCTATTCCCTATAATTTCATCTCTGACCTGACCAATCAGCACTCTTGGCTCACTGGCTTCCCTCTACGCACCAAGCTGTCCTTTAAAACTCTGATCCCTGAATGTTTGGGAGACTGATTTGAGAAACAATAAAATTTCAGTCTCCTGTGAGGGAAAAAAAAAAAAAAAAAAAAGGAAACTGAAAGAGTAGACATTGCAATACTTATAACTGACAAAATAAACATTAAGTCAAAAACTTTAACAATAAAAAAAGAAATTCACTACCTAGTAATAAAGGTCAATTCATCAAGAGAATGTAACAATTTAAAAGATATATGCGGCCAGGCACCGTGGCTCATACCTTTAATCCCAGCACTTTGGGAAGGCAAGGTGGGCAAATCACTTGAGGTAAGCAGTTCAGAACCAGCTTGGCCAACATGGGAAACCCTGTCTCTACTAAAACTACGAAAATTGGCCAGGCATGGTAGCTGGCACCAGTAATCCCAGCTATTCAAGAGGCAGAGGCAGGGGAATCACCTGAACCCAGGAGGCGGAGGTTGTAGTGAGCTGAGACTGTGCCACTGCACTCCAGCCTAGGCGACATCTCAAAAAAAAAAAAAAAAATATATATATATATATATATGTATATGTGTATATATATATATATATGTACCTAATACCAAAGCACCTAAATATAAAGCAAATATTAACAAATTTGAAGAAAGAAATAGAAAGCAACACTATAATATCAGGCGATTTTAATAGCCCTGTTTTCAACAATGAATGTATCATTCAGACAAAATATCAACAGGCAATTAATGGTCTTGAACTACACTTTAGGCCAAACAGACCCAAAGATACATATAGAACATTCTATCCAATAGCACCAGAATACACATTCTCCTCAAGAACACATAGAACTTTCTCTGGGATATATCATATGTTGGACCATAAAAATAAGTCTTAACAAATTCCAAAGACTGAAATCATATCAAGTGTCTTTTCTAACCACAATGGTTTGTTGAGTGTTTTGGTTTTCTATTTTTTTTTTTTTTTGAGATGTAGTCTCGATCTGTCTCCCAGGCGATAGTGCAGTTGCATGATCTCAGCTCACTGCAACCTCTGCCTCCTGGGTTCAAGCAATTCTCCACCTCAGTCTCCCTAGTAGCTGGAATTACAGGTGCGCACCACCACACCTGGCTAGTTTTTGTATTTTCAGTAGAGATGGGGTCTTCACCATGTTGGCCAGGTTGGTCTCAAACTCCCGACCTCAAGTGATCCACCTGCCTCGGCCTCCCAAAGTGCTGGGATTACAGGCGTGAGCCATCGTGCCTGGCTTGTTGAGTGTTTTTATCATGAAAGGGTGTGGGGTTTTGTGAAAGGCTTTTTCTGTATTACTTGGGATAAGCATGTATTTTTTTTTCCTTTACTCATTCAATATGGTGTATTACATGATCAATTTTTTCTAATGTTGAACCATCCTTATAGGACTAAATACCACTTGGTTGTGGCATACAATCTTTTAACATACATCTAAATTTGATTTGCTAGTATTTTCTTGGATATTTTTACATCCATGTTCATAAAGGATATTGGTATATAGTTTTCTCATCCTATAGTGTCTTTGTCTGGCATTGGTATCAGGATAATGTTAGCATCATAGAAAGAGTTAGGAAATGTTCCTTCTTCAATATAGGCATGATTCACTTAACAAAGGGGATACATTCTGAAAAATGCATTGTTAGGTGATTTCATCACTCTGTAAACATCACAGGGTGTACTTATACAAACCTAGAGGATAGAGCCCACTATACAATCCTAGGCTATGATACAGCCTATTGCTCCTAGACTATAAATCTCTACAGCATGTTATTGTACTGAATACTATATGCAACTGAATAAGTATTTGTGTATCTAAGCATACTTAAACATATTAAAGGTAATGTATTATGCTATAACATTATGACAGCTATGACATCACTAGGCGATAGGAATTTTTCAGCTCCAGTATTACCTTATGGGACTACCATCATATAAATGGTCCATCATTGACTGAAAAGCATTACGTAGTGCATGACTGCATTCTGAAAAAGTCTGACAAGGATTGTGATATGGTTTGGCTGTGTCCCCATCTAAATCTCATCTTGAATTGTAGCTCCCATAATTCCCATGTGTTGTGAGTGGGACCCGGTAGGAGATACTTGAATCATGGGGGCCGTTTTCTCCATACTGTTCTTGTGTTAGTGAATAAGTCTCATGAGATCTGATGGTTTTATAAGAGAAAACTCCTTTCACTTGGCTCTCATTCCCTCTTTGCCTGTCACCACATAGGATGTGCCTTTCACCTTCCACTATGATTGTGAGGCCTTGCCAGCCATGTGGAAATGTGAGGCCATTGAAACTCTTTTTCTCTGTAAATTACCCAGTGTCAGGTATGTCTTTAACAGCAGCGTAAAAACAGTCTGGTGTACAGACTGGTATTAATTCTTCTTCAAATGTTTGGTAGATTTTACCAGTTAAGTCTTTAACTTCAGGGCTTTTTGTTGTCACAAGATTTTTAAACAATCCCTTACTAGTTATAAATGTTTTCAAATTTTCTATTTCTTCATGATTTAGTCTTGGTAGGTTGTGTTTCTAGGACTTTGTTCATTTCATCTAGGTTACCCAATTTGTTGGTGTATTCGCTTATGATCTTTTTTATTGCTGCAGAATCAGTAGTAATGTTCCCACTTTCATTTCAGATTTTAGCAATTTGAGTCTTGTCTCTTTTTTTCTTAATCAATCAATCTAATTAAAACTTGGTCAATTCTGTTGAAAAAGCCAACTTTTGGTTTCTTGGATTTTGATTTTTTTTTTTTTTTTTTTTTTTTAGATGGAGTTGTGCTCCGTCTCCAGGCTGGAGTTCAGTGGTGCGATCTCAGCTCACTGCAACCTCCACCTCCCGGTTCCTGAGTAGCTGGGACTGCAGGCAGATGCCACCACACCCAGCTAATTTTTGTATTTCTAGTAGAGATGGGGTTTCACCATGTTGGCCAGAATGGTCTCGATCTCTTGACCTCGTGATCCACCTGCCTTGGCCTCCCAAAATCCTGGGATTACAGGCATGAGCCACCACGCCTGCTCGAGACCTTTCTTGTTTTTTTAAGGTAAGTGTCTAAAGCTATAAATTTCCATCTTAGCACTGCTTTCACTGTATCCTGTAAATTTTGGTAAAACACAATCTATCCCGGGAAATGTTCCATGTGAATCTGAGAAGAATTTGAAAATAAAAAAAGAAAAAGGAAACAGTACCAGCCCTTTAAATCCCCTGGAAGTCACTTGTCAAAACAAGAGCAGTTTGAAACAATGGTGGAAGGTATAACAACAATGGCTGCCCACTTCTTTCTCTGGAAATCTGTGATCAGAAGCAGCAATCAGCAATCAGAGCACAGATCCCCAATATTTGAAGAACAGGCTCCTTTTTGATCATTCTATCTTCTGCAACCTGGGTGCAAACTGCTCCAGGAATACGTACATGGCTGCCTATCACGGGGTTCAGTGTGACAGATAGAGAGCTGCTACTATGCTAAGAGCTGAAACTGACCAAATTAACTACAATTTATTGCCTAAGCCTTTTCCTGGAAATTGTAAGCATTAAACAGTCTCCAGAGTTCCAAAATAGTCACATTAGATTCTGCCAGTGCAATTGTTGTCTAGGTGAGGAGACATATTCTTATTGCTTCCTACTCAGCCTCTCTTCTAAGGATATTTGACATTGGATTTAGGGCCCACCCTAATACCTCAATTACATTTGCCAAGATGTTTTTTCCAAATAAGGTAACATTCACAGGTTATAGGTAGACATATCTTTTTTTGGCGTGGGGCACCATTCAACCCACTATAAAGCTCTAGTGACAGAAAGCAAATCAGTGGTTATCTGGAGATGGGGAGGGATCAGAGGAAAGAACTATAAAGAGGCATGAGAAAACTTCTAAGATGATGGATATATCCACTGCCATAACTGTGGTAGTGACTTCATGGACATAAATGTGTATTAAAAGTTATCAAAGTATACACTTTGTGACAAGAACCTCATAATTTCATGTCTGAGTCTCCAAATACAACCATCAAATATAACCTAAGTAAGTAACCACAAATTCAAAACACAATAGAAGAAATAGACTTTTTAAAAGATGTGGAATTGAGAAAGTATAGTATGACACTGAGCTGTAAATTAATAAACGACAGAAGCTAAGGAAGAACGAGTTCTGCTATCCCAAAAGGGAAGACAGGTAAATCAGACAGTTTAAAATTAGTTCCCTGACCATTGTCTTCTGCACAGACCCTAAACAAACACTGTAGAGTGAGTCAATGGATCAATGAAGCATTCAGAGTTCCCTGTGTTAACTATGAAGTTGTATTTATAGATCCAGGGCAGTTTGGTTGCTTGTTGGAACAAAGTAAAGCACACAGAACCTCAAAGAAGGCTGCAAAAACAGTACTCGGTAACTTTTTAAGGGGGCCGTATGTACCAGTACAGCAAACCACATTTTCTGTAGTAACATTAACATAACATAAAATCAAATAAATTAATGTTTCCACATAACTCTCATTTCCCAAGAACAAAATTTTACATGGTACAGACTAAAGGAGGAGGAAGTTAGAAGAAAAAATAAGAGGAAAAAAGTAGGAACCTCCAAAGGCTGGCCCTTTCCAAGCCTCTTATAACACCTACAATTTGGTGATGCATTGGAAAATATGCCGAAGATAAAAATTTCTGCCATATTGTTTAGAAACCACCAAATTAGATATACATGCAAAATACATTTTTTCTATTTCACAGAAAGTTCAAAGTTACATATATATATATATATATGTATATATATATATATATGCAAATAGCTGTAGATTTATCTACAAATAAACTTTATGATGTTATTATATAGAAAATACATTACATGTTAAAGGACCAAAAAATAATCCTTCAGAAAGATCAAACAACTTCTTTAATGTGGAAGATTTACTAAGCAACAACCATTTGTTCTAGTGTATCGAGATTAATTCACATGACTAGCCGCTTGATTTGGCAGTCTCAATGCATAAGACAAATAATTCATAAAAGTTTGACAATATTATTTTTAGTTCACATGCTTCTTGGATTCAGCCCACAAATGCTTCTGCTTTATGCTACTCTAGGGACTCCATTCAGATACAAATACATTTGTTAGCAACTAGGAGGCTGAGGGAGGCACTGGATGCACACATGATATTCTGAGAATACAAATTTATCATCTCATTTGGGCAGACACTAAGAATAATTAAAAAATGATTGTTGTTGCTTCTACATGGACTTAATGAAGATGATATAATTCAGACCACACATTATATACTAGAAGTATGTTTCTAGTAAGGGTTATAGTTACCAATGATCATTACCTAATAAGTTTAACAATTTAATTGATCTCTTTCATAAAACAATGTTTGAGAATGGTCACCTAAAACATCTTGTTAAATGTAAACAGTGTTTTCACATACCTTGATTATATTATGAAGCACAAAACATTTTTATTTTTCATGAGGGAGAAATATATCTAAAATTAGAACTTAACACAAACATGTGAATCAATTGTTTCCCCAACTACTTCCAAACAAAATATTTCAAATTCCACACAAGATTCTGTAAACCCATGAGTACAAGCTCTAATCTTGACACTGAATTTGGATCACCTCCATGGAGGAAATCCATGAACCAGATGTGATTTTATTCTTCCAGATGTATTTCACATGTATGAGGAAAAATAAAACATTTCTTCACTGCCTTTATTTGAGGCCACTTAAAAATATACTAGATAAAAATAGCAAAAATGAAATTCTGCAAATCTTGGATCTTCCACTATTCTAAAGAAATTATTTATTGAATTATTACTAAATTAACCAAACTACATATAAAGTAGTTGCCATATTATCAATGAACATTAAAGTTACTAGCAAATCAGAATCAACTTAACATTTATAATCTACCATTTTTCTTGGTATTCAGTAGTGATAAAGCAGAAATTTTTAAAACTATTTTTGTTTTCACATTATATGCAAATTAAAGAGAAGTATTTCTTCAGTTTTAACTAAAATGTCATGACTTCAAGATCTAAGATAAACTTCTATACACAAAGAAAACATGGATCTACAATGGCAAATTAATGATAACAGCAAAATTTAATAAAATTAGTAATACACCTGGATCTAATTGCATGCTCTCAAAATTTCAAATTACTCTATAATACCGATAGTACGAGTTTTAAAAAGTATAAATTTAATATCACAAAACCAACCTCCATCATGTTTAGAGTTCAACTAGTTAGAAACAAACAAAAATGGTTCTTGTGGCACATATATTTCCTTTGCCCTCTTCCAGAGATCCTTTAAATGCTTAACAACTCTATTTAAATGTTAAAGAAAGTCAAATCAGGAAAATGGGTGATTTTGTTGAGATGTTTAATTTTATCCAGGAAAAAAATGTAAACATATACTATGTAGTTTTAATAGTTGTAAATAGGCATAACTATACTTATTTTACATGAAAGTTGCTTAATTTACCAAGAAACAATAGCTAGTCATATCAATGCAAATTACAGTAGTACAAATACATACAAACAACCACATTAAACTGAATTAACTTTTGTACAGCTTAGGTTGTCAAGGATTTAATAAGAATGTTATTATATGCTGGCATAAAAATAAATATTTTAAATTTAGTAACCCATTTTAATTTTAATAAAAATATGATTTTAAATGACTTCACAGAAACACTTTACACTTACTCCAAAAATTAAAATTCTAAACTAAAAGAAGAAACTTTTCCAGTTAAGAAATATTTTATAAAAAATTACTTTTAAGTTTATGGAAGAGGGATGGCTTTCTATATGTATCAGAAATAAATGCGAAGTAGTCAGCAAGAATATATGTTTTAGGCTTCAGTAAATTATAGCAAATCAAATCATAGCAGCAGTATTTCATTTCCAATACTATAAAGAACCAGAAGTAGATCATTTTCATAAACACATACTTATTTAATGCATAATTTTGGTATGTGTCAATAACTCTAGAGCTTTAAGAATTTCCCTCTAAAAATAAGTAACTGTAGTTGGATTTTAAATACAAATAAATTAAGAACAAAAATTTTACTTGGCTGGGTGCAGTGCCTCACGCCTGTAATCCCAGCACTTTGGGAGGCCAAGGCGGGCAGATCACTTGAGGTCAGGAGTTTAAGACCAGCCTGGTCAACATGACAAAACCCCATCTCCACTAAAAATACGAAAAATTAGCTGGTCATGGTGGCGCATGACTGTAATCTCAGTTTGTAATCCCAGCTTGAACCCAGGAGACAGAGGTTGCAGTGAGCCGAGATCACATCACTACACTCCAGCCTGGGTGACAGAGTAAGGTCCATCTCAAAAAAAAAAATTACCTTAGAGTTCTGTGAGAGATGTTTGGTTTTACTATTTAAAAAATTCTATCAAGGGTAAAATCTTCTATTTCAAAGAAAACCAGTCATAAGCTGTATTTAGACATCAAATTTGAATGACATAAGTTAATCTGAATCACAGAAAGATGTAGTCTCTAATTCCAAAAATCAAAGTATGAATAAGACCAGCCATGAACTAAACATCACATTCTACACATGATAACGTTTGAACTCTTGATTTCTAAAACACACCTCGCCTTTCCTTTAGATTCTTGAAAGCAAAAGAAAAAAACCTGAGTAAAGAGGGCATTTACCACCTGATATGGTGGTAAATCTCATCTTGAATTGTAACTCCCACAATTTCCATGTGGCATGGGAGGAACCCAGTGGGGGGTGATTGAGTTGCGGGGTAGGTCTTTCCTGCGCCATTCTCCTGATAGTGACTGAGTCTCATGAGATCTGATGGTTTTAAAAATGGGAGTTTCCCTGCACGAGCTCTCTTTGCTTGCCACCATCCATGTAAAATGTGACTTGCTTATCCTTGCCTTCCGGCATGATTGTAAGGCCTCTCCAGCCATGTAGAACTGTAAGTCCATTAAACTTTTTTCCCGTATAAATTATCCAGTCTTTATCAGCATCGTGAAAATGGACTAATAAACCACCAGATAAGGATAATGCAAACTTTAATAAGTCAGTTAGCAAACATATCTTTGGGAAAAATAAAATTTGTAAGGCTCAAGAAACAGAACACATAAGCAAAATGAATAAACAGAAGAGGTAAGATCAGGGAAAGCAAAATCATGTAAATCTGACTCTGACATAGCTCTTTAAATAGAAGATGCATTAAAGAAAATAATATGAAAATGCTCCTTATTTAAAGAAAAACCTACTGAAGTATGCTGAAAAGAAAAAATAAATAGTTTTTACTGCATTACACATGTGTGCTTATGATGAAGAACAGAATATAATTTTTCTATCTTCTCCTCTCCCAAATTTTCTAAAAAGTAACAAAACACAAAAGACTTTTGTATCTCATAGAGATTATTCTCTTTTTTTTGTTTGTTTATTTGTTGTTGCTGTTTTTGAGACAGGTTCTCAGTCTGTTGCCCAGGCTGTAGTGCCATGGCTCAATCTTGGCTCACTGCAACCTCTACCTACTAGGCTTCAACGATCCTCCCACCTCAGCCTCCCGAGTAGCTGGGACCAGAGGTGCACACCACCACATCTGGCTGATTTTTAAAATTTTTTGTAGAGACAGGGTCTCACTATTTTGCCCAGGCTCATTTCAACCCCCTGGGCTCAAGCAATCTTCCCAGTTTAGCCTTCTAAAGTGCTGGGTTACAGGTGTGAGCCACCACCACTGGCGGAGACCATTTTCTAATAATAACATACATGTTTAAAAATGGCACACATTAAAAATCATAAGTATTTAAACCTGAAATATCTTCAGAGAATAAATAATAAAATATAAAAATATAAACAAACTTATTTCATCTGATATTTTTCTATAGGAATTAGTTCCAATAATGAGAGCAAATATAATTATCAAAGACTTCTAAACACTTTTAAAACATTAAGATATTACTATATTTATTTTTCAGTCAAATATTTATTGAGAGCCTAACAAATGCCAGGTATTTCACTATAAAGACTAAAGATATAGTTGGCAAATAAATAAAACATGATCCTTGCCATTATAAAGGTTACTTTTTAGTGTGGCAGTGAAACATAAATTAAGTAGAGATGTGTGGTAAATGCTACTCAGAAAAATTATTCCATTTTTCATTTTCTGGAGATACCAATAGAAGTATCAGGAAAATTCACAAATAAAATGTATGAGACTGGTGTTTCTCTTACCTGCAATTGAAAAAAAAAGAGTCAATTTTTTTAATGGTTAGAGTTCTTAAAGATTTTCTATTTCCTTTTACATTTCTCCAGAAAATTAAAAATTCTTAAATTTGTTCAAAATTTTCATAATTTTAGAATAAATTTGTTGAAAGCTGCTATTATAATTTTTTAAATCTCAACATGTGCCCTTTCCATTCCTAATACTGTTAGTGTGTACTTCTTTGTTGATCAATAGCAGGAAGATTGCCCAGTTTCAAATACTGGCTCCACCATTTACCATTTGTGTGGCCTTAGGTAGGTTACTTCTCTGGGCCTCAGTTTCCTCAATTTTAAAAAAGAACTAAAAGCAGTACTTTCTCCCAAAGCATTACTGAAAATTAAATGAGATAATGCATGTATTTAGAACATGCCTGGGATATAATATAATAAGTGCTCAATAAATTTTAACTGTTATATTTAACTGTAGAGTTATTTGTATATACTTTATTTGGAACTCAGTATCCATCTTCAATTTGACATCTCGTGTTTTTCTTTAATTTTGGAAAATATATATGCTTTATTTTCCTTTCGGATGGCATCTCTTATTCTTTATATTCTCTCATTCTAAAACTCCTAGCAGGCATAAGTTGAACCTTCTCATTCTGTCTTCCATGTTCTTAACATTTCTCTTTCTTTATATCTACATGCTGTTTTCTAGGTGACATCCTCAAATCTTTCTTCAAATTATGTAAGTCTGTCTTTGCAAGATTATAAAATACTATAGAAAGAACTACACAATGGCACATAGAAAGAACTCAAAAGTTTGTTGAATGAAAATCAACAACATTTTAATTTCAATTACTATATGCTTTCATTTCCAAGTACTGTTTAACCTCTTTCAAATCCTCCCGTTCCTTTTATACTGCACAGGTTTTCCATTATGATCCTATTGCCCCTCTTTTGTGTATAATAATTTCAAACAAATTGGTTTCACAATCTCTTTGAGGTTTTTCTATTACCTCCAGTTCTTGTGTTTATTATCTTACTTATGTTTGCACATTCTTCTACATTATGGTTTGTTTTCTCCTGTGGTTTACAATGTCTATAACCGTCAGCAAAGGTCACTTTATTCTGTGTGCCTAGAGCTATGGAAACTCATCTACAGGGCAGTTGCATTTGCACATTTGCTCTGCCAGGCTCCAGGAGCTCTCACTAGTTCCAGACCAAGGATATAAGAAAGAGGTTCATATGCAACTCAAGTTTGTATGAATTGTTTACTTATGCATTTTTTTTGCTTATTTTACAGTATTTTTGATTTTGATATGAATGACTTCATCATTGTTAATGAAATTCCTGGCCTCAGTGAACAACTTAACATTCTTTTAGATGTTTTTCTCTGAACAATATATTCAAATCATACCAGATACGTATACTACGATCCCAAGTACTGATAATTCTAACCTTTTCTATAAATCATCTTTTTAACAAAGGACTACAATATATTGCTGTGTATTTTTAGAAGTAATAGTGATAAAAATGATATTAAATACATTCAAGTTGTATGTTAAGAGTTTACATAATCTTTTAAGTAAATCAAAAAAATAATGTCTTCTATTTATTCCTTACAACCACCCTCGGAAGAAAGGTTACAGCAGTTTAGTGTTCCCATTTGAGACATGAAGAACTGAGATGCAAACCTATTGGCTCACTACATTCCCATTTACTGTTCATTTGGAGTACACACATTTGATATTCTCATACTGGTAACTATTCTTCCTTGTTTTCTGCTAAATTCTAGATATTACATCCTGCAACTTTTCCCACCTATTTTACCTCTTCAATTGCTAACATATAACGCTAATTGGCACTCCTAATTTACAAGACTCATAATGCTATAGGCATTATGAAAACACTACATAACCTCAAACCTAAAATGTATCTTTCATACTTTCATGTTTCCACAATCAGGATGTATCTTTCAATTAATGTCAAAAGAAACTTTCTGGTGATCTTGTAGAAAAGTAAGTTATAATACTACTACAAACACACTTGTGCACATAAAATATTTGTTCATCTGCATATTACTTTGGTTGACGTATTTGCATTTGTACATCACTGTGACTAAATTTTAATTCATTAATCCCTGGTGGTCTAATTTTCTAAAAAGATTATACTGTGATACTGTTCTGAAACAGAAAGTAAGACTATCCATATAAAGTAGATTGCCACATACCAGGTAAGGCATTTCATTAAATACAGTGGAAAACATGAAATCTTTAGGAACTGGTTGCTCAATTACAATGCCAGGAGAGGGTTTATGCATCAGAATAAACTCAAGATATTATCTTCTAAATTTTTCAAAAATAACTGATATATTATTTTTCTAAAACATAGCTTCTGTCATATTATTTCCCTGTTCAAGAATCTATAATGGTTTCTCATTGTTTCCAAATTCAAATATAAACTTCTACACAACTTTCAAGGCCCTCTATTATCTGGCTTCATCAGTTTATGCAACTGTTTAATTGTCTTTTTTTCCTCCATAATTCCCCATGAGTTCTCTGCTTTAGTCAGATCAGTCTCTTTAAGTAAGTCCCCATGTTTCTTACAACTCTGTGGTGGTCCTCACTTCCTGTGTCATCCTCTTACTAGGAAGAAAAACCCTGCCCAGCCTTCAGGCCCAATTCAAGTCTTAATCTACTTCATTTTGAGCTCCTATTTACAACTAGAGACCCTACTGTGTAAGTTACCAATGGCATTTGTCTACTCTTTGTTTCAAAACTATTACTTTTTCCAAATTTATGTTGAATATCAAAAACATTATTGATCATTTCTCTTTTTCATTAGAGGAAATTCTATTGAAAAGAGATTCTAATAACAGAAAACTAAATCTCAGAGAAATTAAGTGAAGTGCCCAGATCAAAGAGTTAAATATTTCAAGTTAGAAAAAACCCAAGTTAGTGATTTTTTCCTTTCATAGTACTGATATATGAAGTAAGGAGCAAAACAAAAGATACGTATCAAACCTAGTGTCCTATTTTGCTTTCCAGCCAGCTTAATATAAAAATTAAAATCACAAAAAGGCCCATTACACATTTCTGTTTATTGCATGTTAATCCACTGACATTCCTCTTTCTTGATCAAACTGAAAGTTTATGAACTTTCAAGTTAAAGTTCACATCCATACAAATTAGGTGTGATTATTGGGAGCAGGGGAGATAGGGAGGATTGATTATAGATTTGCTTAGAGACACAAAGACATATTTGAACTTGGTAAAGGAGCCTTAGGAGTCTCTCTTGGGTGCTATTCCTATGTTGTTGGGTTTGTTTTTTTTTCTGATTATACCCATGCAATATGACTCCATTTGGGATTTCAAGTAAAGCTGGAATGCTGTATTCCCTAAAGAATTAATACTGTTTAGTTTTTTGTTAAAACAAAGAATGTGATACTTCTGGTCAAAAGTTCTTTTTCTGGAATTCATGATAAATGAAAGAATTTTGGCAGTTTCTATAATGTCATTCTGCATCTCACAAGCAACGTGCAATTCTTCATGTCACTACAACTTGGTTATTCACTGTAACAACTGATCTTATTACAAAACAAGTTAAAGAAACAAACAAAGCCTCCTTCAGTTCCTGCCTTGATTCATTATTAGAATTCACCTTTCCTTTCACCTCACACACAATCTCAGATATTGAAGGCCAAATGTTGTTCTCTCTGAATGACAGGACATTAGACAATTTAAACATCAGCAAATTGAGTTCAGCTATCCTTAGTCACTGACTGATGACTCTATTCCTATTTGTACATTTTTGAAGTAATACTATGTCCTTCCCGGAAGTTCCTTTTGCATTCCAGATTACGACAGGGACTAAAGTACAACAAAGAAAAAATGCAAAAAGTCAAGTGTCAGGCAGAATAAGACCCATAAGCATACACATATGTAGGTAAGTCTGGGTCAAATTCAACAGGGTATTAATCTTTATTTTAAAATTATAAAAAAATATTATCAAATTAGCCCAAAGAAATTTAATTCTGGCTTAGTATCAAATCTTAAAATATGACCAGAAGGTATACATGTCTAACATATATAAACAGAAAATATTTTAAAAGAATTTAAATTCTATAATAAATAATATTTGGTTGTCTATATACCATCTTTCTAATGTCATATGATAGTCAGATATAAAAATTGCTACCATCAATTTTCCATCTCTAATTTTATAAGATGGATTAAATGTACCTGTTCCCCCACCAAATCAGGGATGACATAATTGAACAAGTTAAAATTTATTTCTAAAATTTCCCTAGAGGAATTTCATATAAAATAAGCAATTCAAAAAGAACAGTAGAAAATCACAAACTTTTAAAAATGGTATACACCTTCTATCTCTAAATTAACTAGGGTTCATTCAGCAAATGACTATTGTCTTGACTTCTGCTGATTACCTGCTAAAGCACCAAAAAAAAAAAAAAAACCAACAAAACTAAACAAACAAACAAAAAAACCACTCAGCATCTTCCTCTGTTAAAGTCACATCTGCAGGAAAAAGGCTACTAAAAAAAGAACAATCTGCTGTTCCAAGTTCATATCCTGCCAGTAGATATTTTGCAATGCTCAGGGTAGAACAATGTTTGAAAAAACTAGTTTTATAGGATCACATATTTAAGACAGACACTCCAGATTGAAAATACTTAAATGGTAGCTATATTATTAATATATTTTACTAAGTCTGCCACTTTATCTAAGTCTCCAATTTGTACCGTGTATTCTAAAACTTTACATAAAAAAAATTGTCTCAGTACTCCCTGTTCTGCTTGTTTTTTCCATGGACTATATTCACCATTTATGATTCTCATGTGTAAATAAATACTAACTAGTATAAAGAACAAAGTAGAGACAAATTTCATTTAGAAAAATCCAGAAAAAAATTAAATATATATATAGATAAAAACAATAAAGGCATAAGCAACAAATACTATTCTAGTTGAACTGTACTTAATCTCTCAAATAAAGCAAAAGTTTATGTCAACTGTACATAGGCCACTGCAAGGCCAAAATAGGTTCAAAAGTTCTTAACCAAGTGATATGGTGTTATCCTGTATACATTGGTCAAAATCATTGATAAGAGAACCTGACATGTCTCTTTTCACATATTTCTTCATTTTTTTATTAAAAGGATTCTCTGATTTAAACTCTGATGGCTAAAATAAATAATTGCTTAGCAAATTGGAGTCTGACAGTATGTGAACCAAATAATATTTAATCTCCTAGAATAAAATTATTTATAGGGTCATATAAAATCACCTATGTAGTACCTTGTGGTTACAATTACTCATGTTTTTGTGTTTATTTCAGTGTTTCTCAACTCTGGGCTGTGGAATCACCAGGGAGAGTTTTTAAATTTTGCAGTACCAGGACTCCATCTCAAATTGTATAAATCTTGGCAGTCGGGCCTTAGAATCGGTATTTTAAATTTTTTAATTGTGGTAAAAACATAAAATTTACCATCTTATCCATTTGTGAATGGATAGTTCAGTAGTGTTAACTATATGCACATTGTTGAGCAACAGATCTCTAGAGCTTTTTCATCCTGCAAAACTGCAACTCTATACGCACTGAACACCTCTCCATTTTCCTTTCCCCCAGCCCCTGGCAATCCCATCCTACTTCCTGATTCTTTGAGTTTGACTACTTTAGATACCTGTTATAAATGAAATTAAGTATTTGTTTTTTCATGACTAGCTTGTTTCACACAGCATAATGTTCTCAAGGTTTATCCACGTTATAGCATGTAACAGGATTTTCTTCTTTGTTTAAGGCTGGATAATATTCTATTGAATGTATATACCACATTTTCTTTATCATTCATCTACTGATAGACAACTGGGTTGCTTCTACTTCTTGGCTACAGTGAAAAATGCTGCAATGAATATAGATGTGCAAATATCTTTGCAATCCTGCTTTAAGTTCTTCTGGAAGTACACCCAAAAGTGAAATTGTTGGATCATATAGTAAATATAATTTTTTAAATTCTATTTTTAATTTTTTAAGGACCCGCCATACTATTTCCCACATAGCTGTACCATTTTACATTCCCACTAATAGGACAAACGGGGTCTAACTTAACCTACATCCTCACTAATACTTGTTATTTTCTGGGGTTTTTTTCTTTTTTTTTTCTGTTTTTGTGAGACAGAGTCTAGCTCTGTGGTCCAGGCTAGAGTGCACGATCTCGGCTCATGGCAATCTCCACCTCCCTGATTCAAGCGATTCTTCTGTGTCAGCCTCTCAAGTAGCTGGGACTACAGGGCATGCACCACCACTCCCAGCTAATTTTTTATATTTTTGGTAGAGATGGGGTTTCACCATGTTGGCCAGGCTGGCCTTAAACTCCTGACCTCAAGTGATCCACCTGCCTCAGCCTCGCAAAGTGCTGGGATTACAGGCATGAGCCACCATGCCCAGCCTTTTTTTTTTTTTTTTAAAGAGTATCCAAACTAATGGGTGTGGGGTGGCATTTAAGAGAAATACAATTAGATGATAGCCAAAACTTTCAAGTAAGACTGGTTTGCTTCTTCCATCTAAGACTCAGCCTGCTTCCCTCTTTGAAATCTCTCCAATCTCTCCTTTTCCTATCTTCTGTCAATCCAATTCTGCTCTTAAGAAAGGATTTAGTATGACTTTAGGAACATTTTTTATTTCTCCTAGGGACATTTATGTATGAAGGCTTAACACTGTTAAAGAAAAGATGTATCTCCCCCTCTCACCATCACATGGTAAGGAGGAGGGGATAAAGCCTTAAGACTTAGCTACAAGGCAGAGGTACACAGGGCTGGTATTCTCACAGTCAATTCTACATGTGACTAGCAGCTGATCCCCTATTTCACCTAAGACTGATGATTTTTAGAAACAAAAACAACCGACATTGACATAAAAATATGCTTTTGTACAAGCTAAGCATTTACTTGGGAACCTGTAGAATAAATTAGAGTTATCATCTTTTATCCACAATTTCACTTTCTGTGTCTTCAGATCTGAAAATATTAAATGGAAAATTCTAGAAATAAATAATTTGTAAGTTTTAAATTTCATGCCATCCTGCATAGTGTGATGAAATCTGTCACTGCTCCATCCACCTTGGGGCATAAATCACCCCTTTGTCCAGTAAATCTACAATGTGTATGCGATCTGCCCATCTGTTAGTCAGTTAGTACTGTCTTGGTTATAATGACTGCTGAAATATCACGCAGGGTTTGTGTTCAAGTAACCCTTATTTTACTTAATAATGGCCCCAAAGTACAAGACTAGTGATGTGGGCAATTCAGACATGCCAAAGAGAAGCCATAAAGTGCTTTCTTTAAGTGTAAAAGTGAAAATTCTTAAGTGAATAAGGAAAGAAAAAAATCGTATGCTTAGGTTGCTATGACCTATGATTAAGAATAAATCTTCTACCCCGAAATTGTGAAGGAAAAAGAAATTCATGCTAGTTTTGCTGTTACATCTCAGCCAAAGTATATGGTAAGTGTTCAGTTAAGATGAAAAAAAGCATTAAATTTGTGCATGGAAGACAGGAACAAAAATGTATTCCAACAGATAGTGATCAATCGGGTACTGTCCACAGTTTCAGGCTGGGAGTCTCAGAATATATATCCCTCAGATAAGGGGGGACTACTGTATATTTCTGTATTTTAGAGTATAGAACTAGAACTCAGAACAGGCCCTAAAAACTTGGTTCATATTTGAATTATGAGACTTTTCCAACATCTCACTTGTTCAACACCCTCAATTATGTGGCATACAGCCAAGGTCCTAAAATGCATTTGTTATAAATTGGAAAACCACTTAGTTGAATTTGCTAGAATTATATGTAAGCTAATAGTATCTAATAAGTCAGTGAGTGTCAAAGGATTCCATCAGGAAAATCAAGTGCCTTTTAGTAAAGATTTGTGATAT